>JAQZBX010072521.1:0-15061 GCA_029593785.1 Cabassous unicinctus | reverse complement strand
CCACGGTGCCGCGCGAGCCGGCCTGCCCTCACAAGGAGGCGCCGGGAAGCGAACCCGGGGCCTCTCATATGGTAAACGGGTGCTCTATCCATTGCGCCACACCCGCTTCCTGCCGTGAGGTTGCTGCATCAGCCCACCGCACCGCTCAGGCCGCTGTGCCCTCACAAGGAGGCCTCGGGACGCGAACCCGGGCCTCCCATATGGTAAATGGGAGCTCTATCCACTGAGCCACACCCGCTTCCCCGAGCCACATCTTTTTCCCCCTGTTAAAATTTAAAATGTGT
The DNA here is from genome assembly GCA_029593785.1 of Cabassous unicinctus. Lineage (NCBI taxonomy): Eukaryota > Metazoa > Chordata > Mammalia > Cingulata > Chlamyphoridae > Cabassous > Cabassous unicinctus. The sequence continues at coordinate 14,777 of JAQZBX010072521.1, read as the reverse complement.
CCTCTATATTCTCTCACCAGATTTAAACCTGTAGGCTTATTTACAGGTATATTCAGTGATAGATGTGCAGGTTTTTTTTTTAATGCTGCATTGTTCTGCAGTAGAAAAATACTGGAAATAACCTAAAAATCATTAATGGCGAATTGGTTAAATAATTTATGGTATAGTCATCCAATATAACATTAGGCACTTATTTCAGTCTGAAGTGATTATAAGGACTGATTAAAAAAACAAACCCACAATATATTAATGGAAAAAAGTAAATTGTAGAGAAATATGCATATGATTCCATATAAATGTATATACATGTAGGCATAAAAATGTCAGAAATGAGACCTAGCAAGCCTTAGGGAGTGGAATTGGGGTGGAAGTGGTAAGGTTCTACTAGGGGAGATAGGAAATTTAAATTTATTTACTTTAAGCATTTCTCAGCTCTTTGAATTTTTCTTTTGTAGTTATGCTACATTTAGAATAGTAAAATGTATTCTGATTATTTTATAATGAAGTAGACTACCCTTTTTGATATTTCTATTTTCCTTTTTCTCCTTAGGACATGACTGATAATATCAACAACCAACTAGTAGTAAGAGCAAAGTTTAATTTTCAGCAGACAAATGAAGATGAGCTTTCTTTTACAAAAGGAGATATCATTCATGTCACAAGAGTGGAAGAAGGGGGCTGGTGGGAGGGTACTCACAATGGCAGAACTGGCTGGTTCCCTAGCAACTATGTTCGAGAAATCAAATCAAGTGGTAAGTGTTCAAATTTCATTTTTGTGGAACTGACTGATGCTTTTCTTTTAGATATGAAAAAAAAAAAAAAAACAGAAAGAAAGAAATGTACTTAATATAAAAAGTGTTTACTCTTTTTTTGTTAAATAGAATTGATTTTTACCTCACCTCCATGCTGGGAATGCTGAGATAAAAGGTTCCATAAGTATAAACTAGCATTTCATTCAATCATAACATCAGTAATTTAAAATAGATATGTATTTTCTAATTTGTTTTCCAGATGTAACTATCTAAAATAAGTTTGTTTTTATTGTTACATTTACACTTCTGTATTAAGATAAATTTATTATCCTTTATTCGGGCTAGTGTCAGCAGCACTTGGAGTTTGAGGTATCATGCAGGCTGTATTTAATTTTTATAGCGAGGGATGATTTTGCCAGTTTCATAGAGATAAGTTATTTCTGTCCTTTTCTTGGTATTTTAAAATGCATAATTTTCTTTTTCTGTAATTGTTTAGCATTGTTTTACGGACCCAGAGGTTTATAGTATTTTAAAAGAGAATAGTGCTTTTATATCACAAGGCTACAGTGGTAGAAATTCTGTATTGCGAAAGGTTTGAATTCCCGGTATACATTCTTTATTTAAAGAATACTGCACGTGACATAGTGACGTCTTCCTGAACAAGTGTGTTGCCCAGTCATACTTTATAATTCAATGAATTGGCATCAATTTATTGAAAAATATGTATATAAAAACTGCTAGGTTTTATGAATAAAAAGATAACAGTTCTGGGCAGAACGAGAAGCCCGGGAGAGCTAAGGGGGCGTCCGACTGAGGATGGGGCCAGGCAGAGTGAAGGCACCTGGCACCACCGTGGCTGCGTTAAGATAAAGCTAGAAAAAAATCAATGAGAGAGTTAAGTAGCTTAAGTGGTTGAGCTCCTGTTTCCCATGTAGGAGGTCCTGAGTTCAATCTCTGGTACTCCTTTAAAAAAAATTCAATGGTGGAGCGGTGACGTCATCAACACAGCGACAGAAGCCATATCGTGAAAAATCCTCCCCTGATACACTGGATAATGTTAGAGGACTCCACAAATGCTGAATTGAAGAAAGAGAAAAATATCAGGGGATATGCATCAAAGAAGAGGTCTGCTAGATCATCAGCAAATTCTGTGTATATCTTTTTGAGGATCTGCAGAAATATTTTCCAAGTGGTTATACTATTGTGCATACCTACCAGATATGTACAAGGATTCCAATTTCTCCACATCCTCACCGACAGTTATTTCAGATTTTCAGAAAAGTATAACCATCCCAGCAGGTTTGAAGTGATGTCACATTTTGGTATTGATTTCCATATCCCTAATAACTAAAGATGTTGAGCATTATTTCATGTGTTTGTTATCCAATTGCAAATATTCCTTGAAAAATGTTTATTCATATACTTTGCCTATTTTTAATTAGATTGTCCTTATGTTAAAGTGTAAGGGATTTTTAAATATATATACATTTTGGGATATTAGGCCCTTCTCAGATAGATGATTGCAAAGTATTTTTTCCTTTATGTAGGTTATCTTTTCACCTTCTTGATAGGATTTCCTTTGATTAAAAGGTTTTTAATTTTTGTGAAAAACAATTTGTCTATTTTTATTTCTATTGAATTTAATGTCATATCTAAGCATCAATTGCCACATGAAAAGTAATGAAGAATTACCCCTATATTTACTTGTAAGAGTGGTATCATTTTGCTCTTACATTTGCATCTCTAAATGATAAATATTTATAAATATCTTAAAGTAAAGATCAAAATTCATGCTTTGCATGTTCATATCCAATTGTTCCACCACATGATGAAGACATGTATGTTCTTTCCTGAGTGGAAGAACTTGGTGCCATGTATGTTGAAAATAAATTGATGATGTATATTAAAAAAATAAATAAATAAAGATAACAGTTCTTGCCTTAAAGGAGCTTACAATGGATTCCTGTATGTGTGTGGGGGTGTGTGTGTGTGTGTGTGTGTGTGTAATTTGGTTTTATATTGAGCTAGGTTACAGTTACTCTGATGAGATTTCAAAAACCGTTTCAGAAGGGAAAAGAGTATGGTTGGTTGGAGAGAGATGTGGTGGTGAGATTTGTAAAACACATTGCTTATTGTTCCTTCATTTAAAAATACTGTTGTACAGTATAGGTTCTCTAATTCTGCTGGGGGAAAAAGTGATTTATAGTTGATAGATAATAAATCAGGATGTGTGGAATGAACATAATGTAAAATCTTATAGCTCTGCTTTGTGACATGGGTGAGTTAACCTTCAGAACCTCAGATTTTTCAGCTGTGAAATGAGTATAATATTGCCTTAACTTTTAGAGGCTTTGTGGAAATAAAATTGAATTAAGATTTATTAAGTGTATGGTAGAGTGCCAGGCCCAAAGTTAAAGGAGTCGCTGCTACTATTTTGTGGTTGTTAATAATGATAACTTTATACATAGTAAGGGAGCACTATTTTATTCTTATAATAAAATCAACAGTAATAGCCAGGATTTACTGATTGCTTATTATGTTCTGGTCACTATGTAAAGTGGTTTTTTGTTTTGTTTTGTTTTGTTTTTGTTTTTAATCTAGGACCTCAATCAGTCCTTACCATAACCCCAGAAAATAAGTATTGGGATGTTAAGGGGCTAGGCTAAAAATAAATAGTATCCTGTTTTCTCCATCCAAGTTTAGAGCCAACTGAGAGAGTAACACTGGAATCAAGTTGATGGAGATCAAATGTTGCCTTTTTTTTTTAAAGATTTATTTACTTATTTATTTATCCCCCCCTTGCTGCCTGTGTTTGCTGTGTCCATTTGCTGCGTGTCTCCTACGTGTCCGCCCATCCCCACCTTGCTGTGAGGTCCTGCCGCATCAGCTCACCTCGCAGCGCTGGCGGGCCCGCTCCCACAAGGAGGCCCGGGGAAGCGAACCCGGGGCCTCCCGCATGGCAAACGGGGCCTCTGTCGACTGAGCCACACCTGCTTCCCGCTGTGAGGTCCCGCTGCATCAGCCCACCGCACCTCGCGGGCCAGCCGGCCTGCCCCCACAAGGAGGCCCCGGGAAGCAAACCCTGGGCCTCCCACATGGTAAACGGGAGCTCCATCCATTGAGCCACACCCGCTTCCCCAAATGTTGCCTTTACTTTACAAATAAAGCAGTTGGAAAACATAGGTATAGTCTCTTAGTCAGTTTCTGATCATAATCACTGGCACATTGGATAGCCACACCACTTGCTTGTGCATGCCTGCCTCTGTAAAATGGTGGGCATGAAGGAGCAGGCAGATTGCAGGATCTGAGCCTTTCTCAAACCTACCAGATAATTCATTCTTCTGGGAATGATTGAGAAGAGCATTAGGCTGAGAGGCCAGAAGCATCTCTAGTGGAACCTTTCCAGGAGGAAAGTGTAGATCTGGGGAGGGGAATATTGAGGTCACAAAGTCAGTAAATGATACATAACCAGCTTAAATGGTGGGTAGACATTTGTAAAATCTGGTCTTTCTAGGAATTAGTTGGCTTTATTTCTTACATGTAGTACTCATGTAAATGAATTCTAGTGTAAATTTGAATTTCCAAAGACCATTGTAAGAGTGCAAATGAATGAATTTTTGCTTTTCAAGTCATTTGTTCTCTTGGATTTTTCAAAGTTAACTAAGCATGTGGAAAATTACACCAAAAAAAAAAGGTTTCTTCGTCCCAGAATTCTCTTCAGGTTATTTACAGAGTGATTTTCAAGTAGCTATGAATGTTATTAGTGTTATCTGTTAGGAGTAGTTTGTTTTACAGTATGATATTACTGTATGACTTTTGTAAAGTATGTATTAATATAACATTAACATCCTGCTTTCCATGCCCCATTTTGGAATAGAATGTGGAGCCTAAAAGCTTGCAGTAACAAATGAAGCTAAGAAAAAACAGCCATTAAAATGTTTAGAAGTGTTTATTCCATTAAGAGCTACTTCACTTCCTCTAAAATTCGTATTTTTATATCTTATTTCTGAGAGAGAGAGCGTGTGCGGGTGCGTGCATGCGTGACAATTTTAAATGTGTATACATGATCATTGTTATCAAAAGGCTCTTTGCAAGGGCCCATACTGAATCCATAGTGTTATTACAAACTGAGACCCAAGTAACTTTGTTTGGAAAATTTATTTATTTTTTAAAGTAAAAGGAATGCCATATTTGTTCAGATTGGTGATACATCATGCTTTACTGAACCAAGAGAATAGCCTCTTTGGGGAATAACATCCTATCCCTAGTGTTCTCAAATTAACCAAGTATATTCTAAAGAAAGTTATGCCAACCTGACATTTGAGACAGAAAGAAATGAAATCACATTTTTACCTTATCACTATATAACAGTTGAGTGTAAGACTCTAGGATCATGGTAACATTACAGTATTGTTTTGTTTTGTTTTTTCAGTAATTTATGTGACTTTCTGATTTTGGAATAGGTTTTGTTTTTTGAAGAGTGTATTTAGCATAGGCATTGTAGTTTGCATTGTAACTAATAATTTATTTTCTGAAAACAAAATCTTTGCTGAGCCCCACATATGTAGAATCCTAACTGGCAATCATATTAGGATCATTTTCTTTAAATTGTTTGCTAAAATTTGATTTGATTTGATTTACAGATTTTTTTTAGTTGAATAAACAAAAACTGAGGTCTGCTTCCAGGTGATATTTTTTGGGCAGCTTATCTTCAGATACATTCTCAAGAAAGCCCAGTTAATCTTTACCACTCCACTGGGAAATATTATAAATAACCATTAATTGTTTGCCATCTTGTGGCTAGAGATGGAACTGTTTTTGTCAAGTGTCACTGTGTATTTGTACTTTTAGCCTGCATAACCTGTATATAACTTTCTTCTTTGAAATAGTGCCTCTCTGAAGACAGGTATCTTGCAGAATTCTGTCTAAGGATCTTTCTAAGGTTCACTGCAAATGCATTGTGTATTATTGCTAAATATGTACAATTTAATGGAAGATATATAATTGTCACTTAGCATCTATTTTCTGTACAGTTTTTTTAAACATATAAAACCTATGGATTCCTACTGCATTTTATACACACAGATATATATATATATGTTTTATAAACTAGAGAATTTCTTCTTCAGATATAAACTAGAGAATTTCTTTTTTTTTTATTTTTTATATCCCCCCCTTTGATGGCTCCCTTGTCTGTCTGCTTGTTGTCTGCTCGTCATCTTTAGGAGGCAACGGGAACCGAACCTGGGACCTCCCATGTGGGAGGGAAGTACCCAACTGCTCGAGCCACTTCCACTCCCTGCTGGTTGCGGCTGTCTCCTCATCTTCTTTAGGAGGCACCAGGAACTGAACCCGGGACCTCCCATGGGGGAGGCGGGCGCCCAATTCCTTGAGCCACATCTATTCTTCGAGAATTTCTTCTTAATTTCAAGGGAGAAGGAAAGGAAAGAGAAGCAACAAGTCCATTTTGAGGAATGGAATGATGATGGCTATTGCTAATTATTAAATAAAAATGGAAGTACTAAATAGTATGTGGTTAGCATGATATTTTGTGCGTGTAGTTAGTGAAATGAATACCATTAAAGTCTAAACTGAATGGAATGAAAGCAGAAATAATGTTTTCTGCTTTCATGCACCAGGTTTCTTTTAGAAGATTATTTCTAATGCATTGACTTTAGTTTCTTCCATTTCTAGATAGCTCATTGCCTGTTGCAATTCTTTGAAATCTTATTTTAGGAGCTGGTTAGCTTGAGAAGATGAGTAATAATCTATACTTGGCAGTGATGTGAGAACTTAAAATGTGACTGTCGTTTGCTGATCCACAGATCTTTAAAGCGCATTCACACTTCCCCTTCTTACATTTGTAACTTTTTTGTGTTTTCTGTTTGTTTGCAACATCAAAAAGCAATATATAATATATAATGTATTTTGGGTGCAGTTATGTAACTATGAAAGAACAGCATTTGAGGTAAATATAATCTGTGTAGGGAAAAGGACAAAGACAGTATGGAATGTTTTCCTTTGAATCATTGGAAGTAAACTTGTGCCCTAGCCCTTATTTTGTTTTGGTGTGACTTTGGTTTTGAAGTATATGGGTGCGCACGTGTTTTGTGTTCCTGAAAGCACCTGGAATAAAGCTGCATTAGAAGATGGGCCTTTCAGTACAAAAACTCTCTTTCAGTTACAATTAATTTTTTTTTAAATGTTAGGGGAGAGGTATTAGCATAAAAGGAAAGATGTGAGCTTCTGAGGCATGTGTGGGGTAGGTAGCATAGGGGTCTCAGCTCATCCAAATACCTACCTTACTGTGCACAGTAGGAGATATTCTTGAGTGTGGCAGCTTCCCAGTGATAGTGATTAAACGCCCTCAATTTCAAGGATATATCCCATAGATCACCTGACGCATAGTAGATTGTGGTCAAGGCCATTAGTCTTCCAGTATTAGAGACATTCTTTAAAAAAAGGTTTTACTTTTATATATGTTAAAGTAATATAAGCATGTGATGTTGAAGCAAGTGGGGCAGAGAGCTTACTTAATGAAAAGCCAGAGGTCTTTTACTCTTCCTGTCCCTACCTCCAGGCTCTAACCCCAGAGAGATTCTCTATTAAACTATTTTCTTCCCCGTAAATAGCTACCTCCACAATTTTCACAATATATTTAGATTGCTTTGCTTTGCTTTAAACACTTTAGACATTATTTTTTTATTCCTTATACAAAAGAGAATTCCAGGTTTGTTCTTCACACTATTATTTTTTTGTTCAGTTGGTTCCCTTTACTGATAATGTTATATAATTTACTTAAATCTTTATTTTTATTTCATTGACATTTGGCAGTTATTTCCTGATACACCCCACTTAGTAAAATGAGGACTTACCTTGACCCTTTTCTGTACCTTTCCACATTCTGCCTTTGATCAGCTATATTTTTAATATTACATTGTCAAGGTTGTTAACGATTACATTTGGTTCTAAAACTACAACCAACATCCATTTGACAAACATTGTGACCAGTGTTTTGGAAACTGGGATATAACAGTGGGGGGAAAAAAAAGTTTTTGTTCTTATGGAGCTTACCTGAAGTTTCATGAATAGATAATTAGGTGGAGTAAATGATAGAGAAGGTGATTCTCTGTTGATATTATTTAAAAAAAAAAAAAAAATGAGTGGGCACTTCTATGGAATACGAGACTAAAGACAACAATAATTAGGGGGGGAAATGTGTGTGACACAATTAGACATTTTAAGAAAAAGAGCAGAGTGTTTTCTGTTAAGAAATCACTGGTAACAGAATTAGGAAAACATACGTAACAAGACTATTGAAACCCAATAGTAAGGAGTATGAGTTCCAAGAAACTATGGTAGGCAAAGAAACTGCCATAAGAACACACAGATAAATCCATATAGCCATTGACAGTATAAATGAATGAATGAGTGAAATGACTAACGTGGAGAATTTGTAGACAAGGTGACAACAATAATATAGAAGATAGGAAGAGGGATTAGAGTTGAGTTGTTCTCAGGTCCATTTATTTTTAGAAGGAAGAAAGCAATAATGATTTAATCTAGGTTTTATTAAGTTAATTATACATATCACAAATGAAAAAGTAACTCCTAAAATAAAGAGAAGTAGAATATATAACTTTCAACTTAGAAACAACTAGAAGGAGAAAAACAAGGAATAACAAAAACTTATTATCCCTCAAAAAGGCAAAGTTAAAAAAAAAAAAACTTATGGTAGATGAGCCACATGGAATTGCCAACATCTGGCTGGTTTTGACTTAAGCAGGATTCCTCACACTATCATTCTTTCTGTAGCTTTGGTATAACATTCATTATCTAGTTGTGAATTTTGCTCAGGGCTTTTTGTACTTTAGACCAAGGTCTAAAGTTTTCTTCATTTCTGGAAAATATCTTTATTGCTTCTTGCCCATTCCCTTTATTTTCTTCTTCTGAAAATCCTATTAGATTTCTATTTTTGCCTTCTGTGTTTTTTAACCTATTTTCATATTTTTTTTATTTCTTTGTATCACTAGACTACATTCATCTTGAGTATGTTTTTCAAATCTATCTTTCATTTCACCAATTCCCTCCTCACCTATGATCTATTGGAATTTTTATTTTAGTAACCAGATCGATTCATTTCTAGGCCTGTTTCATTCTTTTTCAGATGTTTTTCATTTTCATGGTATCTTTTGATTTCATTATGATCCCAATTTCTTATTTGTCCAGTCATTTTCAACATACTTATTACATAATCGCTTAGATTATTTTATTTCTAGTTCTTGAGTACTAATTTACCTTATATGTTATATCTACATACATTCTCTTCTCTCAATTTCTTCATGTGACTTTTTATTATTGCTTCATCTTTGATGGGTATAGTTATTCCCTGAGGTATCTATACCCTGGTTGTGGAATTTTTCCTATAGCAAGGAGTAACATTTGATTCCTCAGGGGCTCCAAGAGATTTTTCTTGTCCTGGATAAATTTTGGTGGTTCTGTAAGAGGATAGTATAAATTTGTATCATATACTTATGCAGGGTGTAGGCTTAGGGTTTTGATTTCTTATAGGCTACATTCTTTCACCCACATCCCTGAGTAGATAGCAGATTTCCTTGCTGGACCAGTGGATAAAAAGCATCTAGCCTTGTAGGTCACCAAGAAACCCAGTTTTATTTTGCCAGGGTCAGACTGTGGCTATGCCTTCTCCCTGAGTTGGTTATAATCCCAACCCCAAATGGCCTGAATGCAAGTCTATTTCCTATCCCCACATATCCTATCCCAGTTATTTGGAGCTTTTTGCATTCCCTCTTTATTTTTGGTACGTAAGAGTCTTCTCCCCTTTTTTCCTTTTGAGTGTGTTTATACTTAAATTTTGTTGTTTTCAGCATTTTTTGAGTTTTTCGCAAGAAAAGGAAGACCCATTGCATCAATCTGTCTCTAGAAAAATAGCACATTCTGACTATTTCCCCCACCTCAACAAAAATTAATTTTATTAATTTTTAGCTATCATATGGGTAAAAAAAATGGCATCTCCATATTTTAATTTGCTTTTAGGATACTAGAAAGATAGAATAGTTTTAAATGTAGCTCCTAGTTGTGTGAATTATCCTCTGCTATGATTGGCCATACTTTTCCTCTGTTATATTAACATTTTAGTGTATTTCTTTTTGGTCGAAAGCTGTTAGAAGGCTCCCTAAGGCTGCATGCTGCATAGGCATTCCTGCTGGTAAACCAAGGAAACACCTCTGCCACTGCTGTATCCAGTCTGTTTATAATGCATTACTCCTGACACTACTGTTTGTAGTGTTATGAATAAGACAGAACAGCCTTCTAATGTTTTAAATCCGAAGGTCTATTTATTGAAAGATCGCTGTAGCTTTTTATATTAGGAATCTCTCAGTGTTACCTAAGTTAGGTCTTGGCTCAAGGTCTTACAGTCAGGTGTAGAGTTTTGGTGCACCTACCTGTTCTTAATGCTTCCTGATTCTCCTCTTCCAGAGATCTCTTGGCAAGGGATCTACCTCAAATGGTCAATGAAAGTTAAACTTTCTTGCTAAGGGGATGTTGCAGTTTGTAGCACTCCATGCAGGCACAGCTCAATGGAGGGGATTTGTGACCTGAGACCCCTCCTATTCAGAGGCAAATACAAGGTGTGTTGGAGGACGTATTCGTGAGACCTCCCATCTGTAATTTCCATTTAACAGCTGGCAAAATTATGAGCTCTCTTTTTTCTAATGAAGTAAAGACAAATTGTTTGGATTTAACCCTTATTTGTCTAGGTTTCTTCTGCCCATCCCTTTTGTTTTTATATGATGTTAGTACTCTGAAATTTTTTCTTTTGATAAAACATTTCCTTGTAATTCTCATAGTGAATTAAATTTTATCAACTATGATGTTAACTTGTGAGGTGTCTTAAGTTTGAGTAAAACAACGCAACTGGAAAATGAATTTTCAAATAACTTAAAGTAGATTCAAGGTTATTTTTAAAAAGTTGATTACACTTGCATGCAAGTTACTTATATGTGCTGTCTTCATTATGCTGTTTATGATTTTGATGGTTGTAATTTAGGCTTAAAACATCTACCCTTTACTGTTACTTCCTATCCTTCCCCCAAATTCCTGCTTTTAAAGATGAAAACACATTTTTCTTTCGATGATGACATGCATAGTTTTCTCTTTTCTTCTATCACTAAATTCTCAACTGCAGATAAGAGATTGGGAAGGCAAACAAGTGTGTTAGAAAGAATAGATTGGTTTTCCTCCTTGTGTTTCTTATGGTTTAGAAGTAATTTATTTCCTATGAGGTTCTTTTTTCCATCCTGTAGGCAGAGAGAATTCTTTGAATTAGGAATAAAATCTTCTGTTTTATTCTTTATTTTCTACCATTTGGAGAAATTTTACAGTCAGTCATTGAGGGAATATATTCAACTGCATAGGAGGCGGAGGATCCAATGTTAAAGATGTTGAGGTTTGCTTTGGACATTTTGAATTTCTCTTGATGAGAGGATAGTGAGAGATTGCACAAGCAGTTGGAATTAGAGAACTGAAGCCTGAGAATGTTGGTATTGAAAAGACTCTTTTGGGAAGTACCCCTTACAGCCCCTAGACTATGAAATTGCTGATGGAGAAAGTGTGGAGAGAGAAGAGAGGAGGACCAAAGAGAGATTCTTGATAGATGTTTGCAAAGTACCTCTCAACTTCTTTCCACTTAGCATACTAGAGGGACATTATACATTCCTTTTCAGTAACAGTGATTCACTATAGCAGGAATTCTTGCCAGCAGTGGAGGGTGGGGAGGTGAGGGTAGGGGATGATGCAGGGTGGTAGTGGTAGTGGTACTTGTGGTGGAAAGAGCTAATTCCTCTAGGAAGTGCTTATCAGTACTTCTTAGGAAAGAATGTAGAAAAAGCCTCTTCTTGCCACCAACCCGCCAGCCCCAATTTGATAACCCATCTCTGTAGCCTTGGAGAACCAATGACAATACACACACGAGAGAGCTGTTATTGGTTAGTATTTCTTTAGTACTTATTATGCTAAATAAATATTTGTTCAATAGGTATTGAATAAAAACAGTATAATATTTAAATATTAGAATCCTTGTAGTTGTGATCTTTACGGTTTTAATTATTTTGCCTCATTTGGTGGTTCTAAAGGTGGGGATGTGCTTTATAAGTAGGCATAGATGGCTTCTAGTGATCTGGTACTTCCTTGACTATATACAAAGCCATATATATAACCTGCTTCCTTCTTTTGACCTCACTGCTTATTTATCTACCTCTAGTAATTTTTATACTATATTAATTCCATGTGGCAAGATTTTCTTGTGCTTGCTCCTGCTTGAGGTGCCTTTCCTTCTTCTGTCTGTCTCCTATGAATGATGATTACTTTAAGCATTGAGCTAGGTCCAATTTTAGAAAACCTTTGACATTCTGAGTATTTTGAATTCCTATAACATAGCCCAAAACTATGGGTCTTGATATTTTAATATTGTTACATGTATGCTAACATTTTCTCTAATTCTATTTGAGTAATATTTTATATTTACTACGCTATTAAGCTATATGTGTAGTTAAACTGCCCTTTCTTTTGGTGTACTAATGGAGCATAATGTCTCTCCGACATTTTCGACCCTAATTTTGGGAGAATGGGGTGAGTGATGCACTTATGAGTAAACTGCCATCTCTCTTTACCTTAGTAATTTGAGAATGAGAAAGAGATGTGAGACTTTATAGTATCTCTCTCAGCTGTGTAGAGGCCTTTTTAATGGCTTTACTTTTTAGTTTGTTGTTTCAGTTGAGGTTGCTAGATGAGTAGACTTGGGACATATGAAGTGGCAGTGTATTTTATCAGGTTCTCCTGAGTTGCTTGACCTCTAGTGTTGATCAGTAAAATTACATTTTTCTTTCAGAAAAGCCTGTCTCTCCCAAATCAGGAGCACTGAAGAGCCCTCCCAAAGGATTTGATACAACTGCAATTAACAAAAGTTATTATAATGTGGTGAGTATTCTGAAAACATTAAAAAAAAACAACACAACTCTTGGTTTTTTAATGTCTCCAGAATTCAGTAATGTAGCATATAGGTAAACTACCTAGAATATGAAGAAGGAAATACAAATCACCCATTATATGCCATGTAGAAATAACCATCTTTAATGTTTTGGTATATTTTCTTTTAATCTCTATACTTTTATACTTTTACATTTTTATTTAACTATTATATGTATGTAATGTACTCTGCTCTTGTCATATAACATATTATTGTGATTATTTCCTTATAACAAGGCTTCAATAATGAAATTTTTAAAAGTGTATAATATGATTTAAAAACATATGTATCGAATACCATTATGTTAGGAAAATACCTCAGTATTTGGAATAGATTGTATTTTAGATGAATAGAGTTTCTAGTTTTATTTCATGTTTTAAAATAATATTTCTCTGGGTTGATGTATGTGTGTGTGATATATCAAATAGCGTGAAATTAGAGGAGATATTACATCTTAAAGACAATTGTTTCAGGATCCCAGAACTTAACTGCATTTTTTTTCTTAACTGCATTTTAAAACTTAATATGAAGAGTTCTTGAGCTTAAAATAACCTGTAATATTAAATCTATTTAATTTAAACCCTTTGACGCTAAACGATTGCATATGCTTCTGATGGAAAATAATATTCATTATTTGAATAAAATTTTAAATTGCTATCATGTATCTGTTCAGTATGATAAATCAGCAAAGGAAGAAAATATTTTCAGAGGCTTTCCAGAACATTTATGTATTTTGAATTCTGTGGAATGCATTTCTTTAGTTATTTCTCTCTCCATCTGCTATCTGTTTTATTTTCATGGTCAGGGGATATGAATCTGAATTCATGAAACCTTTTTGAATTTTTGAAGTGAAATAGTAATTGATTAGTTTTGTTTTTTGTTTGTTTTTTTTTTCAACAGCCCCTTTGTTATGAATGTTTCATTTTCTGTACTTACAATAAAAAATACTGAAAAATTGTGACAGACTTGAGTATGAGTCAGTTCTATCACATTGACTTATTGCCACAGGCTTTGCTATGGATCTGTATATTCAGCTTTCTCCTAAGCATTTACCTTCCTCTTGCCCTGTCTCTTACTACCTAACATTTGGCCTTGAGGAAAATTCATTAAATTATTCAGTTGTTCATCATTCAACAAATATTTATTGGGTGCCTATTCTGTGCCAGGCACTATTATTGGGGACATAGCAGTGAATTATGCAATTAATTGTAGCCCATAGTTTACATTAGGGTTCAATATATTGTACAGTCCTATGATCTGTTTTGTTTTTTTAATTTTTTCTCATCACATAGAAACAACCTGAAATTTCCCCTTTAACCATGTTCAAATATATAATTCAGTGGTGTAAATTACATTCAGAATGTTGTACTAAAATCACCACCATCCATTACTAAAACTTTTCTGTCACCCCAACAGAAACTTTATACCATTTAAGGATTAACTCCCCATTTGCTATTCCCACCCTGGTCCCTGGTAACCTGTACTCAAGTTTCTGACTCTAAATTTGCTTATTCTAATTATTTCATATCAGTGATATCATACAATATTTATCCTTTTGTGCCTGGCTTATTTCATTAAACATGATGTCTTCAGGATTCATCCATGCTGTCACGTGTATCAGAACTTCATTTGTTTTTATGACTGAATAATATTTCATTGTATGTATATGCCAGATTTTGTCTATCCATTCTTCTGTTGATGGACATTTGAGTTGCTTTCATCTTTTGGCAATGATGAATAATGCCACTACGAAGATTGGTGTGCAAATATCTGTTCCAGTCTCTGCTTTCAATTCTTTTGGGTATACACCTAGAAGTGGGATTGCTGGGTCATATGGTAATTCTGTATTAATTTTCTAAGGAACTACCAAAATGTTTTACATAGCAGCTGCACCATTTTACATTCCCACCAACAATGAATTGGTTTTCCTATTTCTCCACCATTCTCTCCAGCACTTGATGTTTTCTGTTCTTTTT
>JAQZBX010072520.1:0-15060 GCA_029593785.1 Cabassous unicinctus | reverse complement strand
CAATTGGGTAGATGGTTACCAAATATTTTCTACCCCATTGCATAGGATGCCTTTTCACTTTCTTGACAAAGTTCTCTGAAGTGGAAAAGTTTTTAATTTTGAGGATATCCCATTTATCTATTTTTTCTTTTATTGCTTGTGCTTTAAGTGTAAAGTTCATGAAACCATTTCCAAATACATGATATTTTAGATGCTTTCCCACATTATCTTCCTGGAGATTTATGATCTTGGCTCTTATATTTAGATCTTTAATCCATTTTGAGTTAATTTTTGTGTAGGTTGTGAGATGGTGGTTCTTTCCCTGGATATACGGATATCCAGTTCTCCAAGCCCCATTTGTTGAAGAGGCCATTCTCTCCAAGTTAAGTGGGCTTGGTGGCCTTGTTGAATATCAGTTGAACATGTATGTGAGGATATATATCAAATCTCTCAGCACTATTCCATTGGTCATTATGTCTATCCTTGTGCCAGTACCATGTTGTTTTGACCACTGTAGGTGTGTAGTATGTTTTAAAGTCAAGTAGTATGATTCCTCAGATTTCATTTTTCTTTTTCAATATGTCTTTGACTATACAGGGCCTCATGCCATTCCAAATAAATTTCATAGTTACCTTTACCAATTCAGTAAAAATGATGTGGTAATTTTTATTGGGATTGCATTTAATCTGTAAATCATTTGGGGTAAGATAGACATCTTAATGATGTTTAATCTTCCTATCCATGAACAGGAATATTCTTCCAATTATTTAGGTCTTCTTTGATTTCATTTAACAATGTTGTTTAGTTTTCTGTGTACAAGTTCCTTACATCTTTAGTTAAGTTTATTACTATGTATTTGATTCTTTTAGTTGCTATTGTAAATGGACTTTTTAAAAATTTCCTCCTCAGATTGCTCATTATTGCTACTGAATTTTTTTACATTGATCTTATATCCTGCCACTTTACTGAACTCATTTATAAACCTAGAAGCTTTGTTGTAGATTTCTCATTGCTTTCTATATTTAGGATGATGTCATTTGCAAATAGTGAAATTTTTACTTCTTCCTTTCCAATTTGGATGTCTTTTATATCTTTTTCTTTTCTAAGTGCTTGAGGAAGTACTTCTAACACAATGCTAAATAAGAGCAATGACAGTGGGCATCCTTTTCTTGTTCCAGATCTTAGAGGGAAAGCTTTTAGCATTTCACCCTTGAATATAATGTTAGCTGTGATTTTTTCATATATAGCCTTTAACATGTTGAGTAAGTTTCCTTCTATTCCTATCTTTGAAATGTTTTTATCAATAAAGTGTACTGGATTTTGTCAAATTATTTGTATCAATTAAGATAAACATGTGTTTTTCTTTTTCTTTTGATCTGTTGATGTGGTGTATTACATTGATTCTCTTATGGTTAACCATCCTTGCATACCATTTGATGTGTTGTTGAATGCAATTACCAAGTATTTTGTTGAGGTTTTCAACATCTAGGTTCATTAGAAAGCTTGGTCTATAATTTTCCTGTCTTGTGGCGTCTTTGTGTGGCTTTTGTATTAGGGTGATGTTGGCATCATAGAATTAGTTAGGCAATGTTCCCTCCATTTATATTTTTTGACAGATTTTACCCAGGGTTGGTATTAGTTCTTTCTAGAATGTTTCATAGAATTCACCTGTGAAGCCATCTGGTCCTGGGCTTTTCTTAGTTGGGAGGGTTTTTGGTGACTAATTCAATCTTTTTCATTGTGGTTGGTCTGTTGAGTTCATTAATTTCTTCTTTCATCAATGTATTTTGCTTTTGTGATTCCAGTAAATTGTCCATTTCATCTAAGGTATTCATCTTGTTTGCATACAAGTTTTCAAAGTATCCTCTTATGATACTCTTTGTTTCTGTGGGGTCAGTGGTGATATATCCTTCCTCTTATTTTATTTTATGTATTTACAACTTCTCTCTTTTTGTCATTGTTAGTTTAGCTAAGGGTTTCTCAATTTTATTAATCCTCTCCAAGAACCTGCTTTTGGTTTTGTTTATTTTTTTCTAGTGCTTTCTTATATACAACTTTATTTAGGTCTGCTCTTGTCTTTATTTCCTTCTTTCTACTTGCTTTGGGATTAGTTGTTGTTTTTCTAATTCTTCCATGTTTGCAGTTAGGTGTTTGATTTTAGCTCTTTTTCTTTTTAATACAGACTTTTTTTTCCTTTTAATATAGACATTTTGGCTATAAATTTCACTCTCACTAACACTTTGAGTGCATCCCATAAGGTTTGATACATTGTGTTGTCGTTTTCATTTGTTTCAAGGTACTTATTACTTTTGCAATTTCCTTCTTGACCCGCTGATTGTCTTAGAGTATGTTGTTTAACTTTCATATCTTTGTGCCTAACCTGGCTCTCTGCCCCTTACTGATTTTCAGCTTCATTCCATTGAGTTCAGAGAAATTACTTTGTAAAGTTTCAATCTTTCTGAATTCGATGCTGTTGTTCTGTGGCCTAGCAAGTGGTCTATCTTGGAGAATGATCCATGTGCATTCAGGAGAAAGTATATCCTGCTGTATTTGGGTGTAATGTTCTGTATATATATACTAGGTCGAGATCCTCTAATGTATTATTCAAAGTCTCTGTTTATTTATTCACCCTCTGTTGAGATGTTCTGTCTATGGTGATGATGGTGTATAAAATCAATCACTATAATGAAACATCTAATTCTCCACTTAGTTTTTCCAATGTTTGCCTAATATATTTTGCAGCACCCTGGTTAGGTGTATAAATGTTTATGATTGTTCTTTGTTCTTGATAGATTACCCCTTTTATTAATATATAGGGTCCTTCTTTGTCTTTACAATAGGTTTTCATTTAAAGTCCATTTTGTCCTTTATTAGTATAGCTACTCCTATCATTTTTAGTTATTGTTTACATGTAAATTTTTTTCCCAATGATTCACTTTCAACCTCCTTATGTCCCTGAGTCTAAGGTGGGTTTCTTGCAGACAGGAGCTTGCTGGGTCATATTTCCTTATCCATTATGCCAATCTGTGTCTCTTGAGTAGAGTGTTTAATCCATTAATATTCAATGTTATTACTGTTAAATAATTACTTACATTAGATGTATTTTTTTTTAGGTTTATATATGTCATATGTTGCTTTTATTTCTCTTTTTATCATTTTAGTTGTCCTTACACTATCCTCCAACCCTCTCTGTCTCCAGTTTTTTTTTCTTTTCCTTTCAACCTGCAGATCCCCCTTAATATTTCTTGAAGGTCAGGTTTCTTGTTGACATGCTTTCTTAATTTCTGTTTCCCTATGAATATTTTGAACTCTCCCTCATTTTTGAATGCCAGCTTTGCTGGATATGTAATTGTTGGCTTGAAGTTGTGTTTTTTTGTCTTTTTGTTTTTTCTTTTAGTTCCTTAAATAAATAATACCATTGCCTTTTTGCCTCCATGTTTTCAGATGAGAAATCAGCACTTAATATTATTGAGTTTGCTTTTATATGATGAATCTCTTTTCTCTTGCAGCTTTCAGTATTCTCTCTTTGACTTGAGCATTGGACAATTTGATGAGTATGTGTTTTGGAGTAGTTCTTTTAGGATTTATCCTGATTGGGGTATGCTGCACTTTCTGGACATGTAGGTCCATGTCCCTCAAAAGAATTGGGAAAGTTCAGGCATGATTTCTTACAACACTCCCTCTGCAGCCTTTCCCTTCTCTTCTCCCTCTGGCATGCCTATAATGTGTATATTTGTGCATTTTCTTCTTGTCATTCAAATCCCTAAGTCCCTGCTGGATTTTTCCTATCTTTTTATCTATCTATTCTACTATCTGTTTGATTTCAGATGTACTGTCTTCGACATCACTAATTATTTCCTCTACCTATTCAAATCTGCTGTTATGTGCTTCCAGTGTATTTTTTTAATTCTTGCATTGTGCCATTCATCACCATCATTTCCATTATCTTTTAATGTATATTTTCAATCTCTTCAGTATATTCCCCTGTTGTCTTCTCAATATCCTTCACTTCATTAAGTTGTTTCATGATATTTGTTTGGACATCACTGATTAGTTGTTCCATATTCTGCATCTCCTTCTCTTTTTTTTTTTAGTTCATTCACTAGACCGGGCCTTGTCTTCCTATTTCTTAGTATGGCTTGTAATTATTTTTTGTGTCTAGGCATCTGTTTATCTTGATAGGCTTATTTGGTTGGTTGCCTTCTCTTTCTACTCTAGGATTTTATTTTATTTTGTTGTTTTGTGTTTGTGTGTGAAAAGGTTCCTTTTTTTTCACTTGGTTCCTCTTATCCATATTCTTGCAGCTGTTTTTTTTCCCTTGAAAAAATATTACGACCAGAGAAAAGTAAAGAGATAAGAAGAGAAAGTAATAATTATAATAACATTTTTTTAACATAGAATAGATACTGTACAAGAGCTAGGAAAATAAATAATACAAGGAAAATTTTAAAAAAAGAACTACATAAGAATAAGATATAAAAATGTGGAATAGAAAAAATGAAACTAGGAACAAAGTAGAGAAAAAAATAGAATGAATTAAAATGCCAGAGTGATGAGAAAAAGGAAAAGAGAAATAGATGAAAAAAGAGAGAAATAAATGAAGACCAAAAAAAATGTGGTGGAATGAAGGAAAAACAACATGAAACAGAAGATTAAAAAAAATAAAGGAAAGAAAAGAAATAAAGTAGGTAGAAAAAATAAGTAAAAGAAAGAGAAAGGAAGCAAAAAAGGGAAAAGACAGCAAACAAGAAACAAAACCACCACCACCAAAACAACAACAAAAAACAACCCAGAAAAGCATCCTTCCTTCTTAAGCCCCTAATGAGCTTCTCAGGTTGCTGGTGCTCATCAATCAATCACCCTTAAGCCTGCCCTCCACAGGTGATATACCAGGTTTTAACAAATAAAATAAATAATAAAAAGGAAAAAAAAAGGTAAAAAGAGAACAGAGAAATCTGTTTATATGTTCCCTGTCATAAGGTACCAGCTAGGTGTCTGATAACCCAGTGCATCACTCTCTGGGTCACTTCCCTAAAGAGATCCAGGAATTGGGCCAGGGACCTTGTATATGCAAGGCAGTAATTCCTCCCCTGAGCTACACTGGCTCCACATCTTAAATAGGCTTCTGGAAGCTTACCTGAAGCTTCTTGCCTTCATCCCCTGAGACAAGTTAGGCTTCTAACAATTTGCCAACGTGGGCTGTTTAGAAGCCTGTCTATGCCTCCTCTCTCCCTTTGTTCCTCTCTCTCCCAGTTCAGCTGGATGTGATAGCCTTCTGGATCATATACCTCCCCCCCCTCCCTGCATCTGCTTCAATGCTGGTCAGTTCCCCTCTGAGATTCACAGGGGGCTCAAATGGCCAAACTCACTGAAAAGAAACCACTTTCCACTCTCTGCCAGATCTCTTCCTCCCAGGGAACACTCCCTCCTGCTCAGTTGGTTGCAGTGATTCAGAGGCATTAAAGAGGTTATTTTCCTTGAGGGTGGGCTATATGTGCCATTTCCAGCCACAGGGGCAAGAAACTCACAGTTTTCCTCTGACTTCTTTATCTGTCTAGTTCCTTCCTGGATGATGCATGGCACTTTCCTGTTGTATATATCCCCAAAGTAGCTTCCTCAGATAGGTTTTTGCCATTTCTCTGTTATTTTTATGAGAGAGTTGAGCTCTGCCTAACTACTTCGATACTATTTTCCCAGAAATCCTACCCTTTCTATTTATCTTTTCTAAAATGTGAAAGCATAAGGAGCCATTGCATATTTTATTAAATTTATGTGATACATAAGATATTTTTTTGAGAATCATTTTAGATTAAATAAGTTTATTTCTAAGTATTTGTAATAGTACCACCCCACTTTTCAAAACCAAAAGCTCTTAATTTTCCATAGTTGCTATAACAAATACCACACATTGCTTTGCTTGTACCAGAAATTTATTGGCTAACAGTTTTGGAGCTAGAAATCCAAATCAAGATCTTGACAGGCAATGCTTCCTCCCCAGTGTCTTTAGCACTCCTGTACTGACTTGTGACAATCTTTGGGTTTCTTTGGATTGCTACTTTTCTTCAATCACATGGCAATCTCTTTCTCTTTGTGTCTTATCCATTGGTTTGCATGGACTTCTGGTTTGTACTGACTCATTGCATCTGAATTTCTTTTGCTTATGTGGACTTCAGTCACATGGATTAAGCTGCCCCTATTGTCTGATTCAATTTACTTAATCTGAATAAGATATTCAAAGATCCTGTTCACAAATGTGTTCACACCCTCACTAATAACATATCCAATAGTTTTTTTTGCAAATGGTCTGTACATGCAGTAATAAAAATTATGATTTGTAGCCTGAAATCCTCAAATTGAGGAATGAATAGACATAAGATGGGATGGCAACAGTGGACTAAAGTTGACTTATTATTATTCTTTTAATGGAAGAACTTGTAACATTGGCATAAAGACATTGGTCACCAGAGCTTCTCAGAGGAGGGATAGGGAATAATAGATGTAACATTGGACATTTTGGGGGACATTCAAATTGTTCTGCATGATATTGCAGTGACAGATACAGGCCATTGTACATTTTGTCAAAACCTATTAAATTGTATGGTGCAAAAGGTAAACCATAATGGTAACTATAGACCTTGCTGAGTAGGAATGCTTCAATATGTGTTCATCAGTTGCAACAAATGTACCACACTAATGAAAAATTTTGTTAAAAGGAGAAAGTGTGGGAGAGGGAGAGAGTGTAATATATGAGGATCCCCTAAACTTTTGATGTAACATTCATGTAATCTAAATCTTCTTTAAAAATAAAGGAAAAAATGACTATGAAAAGCATAGCTGAAAACAGTGTTGAATACAATCAAGCAACATAACTAATGTTTGTAGATGATTCCTTACCCTGTCAAGCTCAAATTATGTGAATATTTCATTGGGCTATTTTCCCACAATGGGGAATCAATTTACTTTCTCTTTAATGATCCATAACTAAAAAGAGATGTTAACTAGCACACCTGTTCTGCCTTATTTTGTTCATGAATAACTTACATTATATTTAGACAGGATTTTCAATGTAGGGAGATTATTTGGATTGGGTGAAACTGACAACAGAATAGTTTAATATTGGTGAGCACAAGGAGGCAAAGATGATATGGGCCCTTAAAACTGATGCCCACTTTCGGATAAATCTTAATGAGCAAACTTTTCTTCATAAAAATGCCTGTTTGCTAAGATGAATAAAATATCTGTCTAGATATATTGGATATATTAATTTCCTGAAACAAGCAATGAAATTATTTATTGGTTTGGAGTCTCAACCTCCTGATAAAGATTTTCAGGAGTGCACAGTTATGTTTATGCAATATACTCAGTTCACAGTGTAGACATATGATTATTCTCCAGCCTGAAATGAATCTAGATTTCCCATATCTAAGTACATGATCACTTCTGATCTGAACCACTCTTTTCCATGTCATCACTGAATATCAAGTTTTCCATCATGGTCATTTCAACTATTCAAAGTATTAAGTTTACACCTACTTTTTGTAGATGATTGGATGAGAAAGTGACTGTGTTATAACCTTTTAAAAACTGGTTATCACATACTGGACCACTGTGACACAAGTGATAAGAGTAGTATTAAGTGTTAGTATTATAATCCTTTGTAATCCATGAGTCAAGCATGCCAATCTCAGATCAAGAGAACAAATCCCACTTCCCATGCAAAGAAATGGCACAACTAGATATGTTGTTATGAAGTAAATTACCTTATTTTTAAATTCTAAAGTCATTATTTCATAGGCTACATTGTAATAAAAAAGGAACCAAAGAAATTCTGCAGTGATGTAAGTAGAAAATTTTTTCCACTAAGATTGTCAGTGTTCCACTTCAAGAGCACAAAATTATATGGAATGTTCTGTTTCAACCCAGCACCTGTCCAATTTCATGTACTTGTTGAGGGAGAAATTATATGGTGTTAGTGGCACTATCTGGAACACCTTTCAAATTCTAAACAAAAAACATGTAGGGTTTTTCCTACTTATCATTATTTTTATAATGTTTAGACTGAAAATGATTTAAGAGGAAAGAAAGTGTTCCAAGATTCTCTATCTGGGGCTAAATTATTGATTATTAAATTGAGGCTCAGTTTTTCTCCCTCTTGAATAAGATAGGTATAAATCTTTGTGTGTTTTTTTATAGCAATCAGTCTAACAGGGGTAAGATTATATTTCACTCTAGTTTTGATTTGCATTTCCCAAATAGCTAATGATGCTTAGCATCTTTTCATGGGCTTTTTAGCCATTTGTGTTTCCTCTTTTTAATTTTCAGGAGATCTCATTTAACTATTTTATCTTTTGTTTCTTACGCTTGGGTGTCAAGTTTATGAAACCATTTCCTACTACAAGATCTCATTGATGTTTCCCTTTATTATCTTCTAGGAGCTTTATGGTCTTAGTGCTTATATTTAGGCCTTTGATCCATCTTGAGTAGATTTTTATATATGGCATGATATGGTTATTCTCACTCATTATGTTGGAAATGGATATCCAGTTCTTCAAGCACAATTTGTAGAAGAGGCCATTCTGTCCCAGTTGAGTGGCATTGGTAGCTTTGTTGAATATCAATTGGCTGTATATCCTAGGAACAATATAGGAATTCTCAATTCAGCTCCATTGATTAGTATTTTCATACTTGTGCCTATACTGTGCAGTTTGACCACTGTAGCTTTGTAGTATGCCTTAAATTCTGGTAGCTATATTCCTTCTGTTTCATTTTTCTTTTTCAAAATATTTTTGGCTATTTGGCATCCCTTGCCCATCCAAAAAAAATTCATAATTAACTTTTCCAATTCAGTTAAAAATGTTGCAATTTTTATGGGGATTGCCATAAATCTATAAACCAATTTGGGTAGGACAGAAATCTTAATGATGTTTAGTCTTCCAATCCATGAACATGGAATATTCTTCCATTTGTTTGGTTCTTTGATTTCCTTTAAAATGTTGTGTAGTTTCTGTTGTACAAGTCCTTTACATCTTTAGTTAAATTTATTCCTAGGTATCTGATGGTTTTAGATCCTATTGTATACAGATTTTTTTCTTAATATCCTCCTCATACTGCTCATTATTGGTGTACAGATATGGTATTGATTTTTTGTGTTGATATTATATCCTGCCATTTTACTCAACTCATTTATCAGCTCTAGAAACTTTGTTGTAGATTTCTCGGAGCTTTCTATGTATAGGGTCATATCATCTTAAAATAGTGAAATTTTTACCTCTTCCTTTTCAATTTGGATTCATTTTATATCTTTTTCTTACCCAAGTGCTTGAACAAGTACTTCAAATGCAATTTTAAATAAGAGTAATGACAGTGGGCATCCTTGTCTTGTTGCAGATATTAGCAGGAAACCCTTTGCATTTCACCATTGAATATGACATTAGCTGGGAGGATTTCATATATACATTTTACCATGTTGAGGAAGTCTCTTTCAATTCCTATCTTTTTTTTTTAGTGAATTGATTCTTCCCTCCCTTATTCTTTTTTATTTTAAAAGAAGCTTTAGATTCCATGAATGATACTGTTGCAGTCTGGCAGTTTGATATAATTATGAATTTCAAAAATAGTTATTGGCTCATGCTTGTAAACTGGTCTGCTAATCTGGGCATGATTAAGTTATGATTAGGGCGTTAACTGGGCCACGTCAGTAGGGTGTTGAGCCCCACCCTTGGTGAGTGTGGGAATCAAATATAAAAGGCAAGGCAAAAGGCAGAGAGAGAAGTTTTGATGTTGGAGTCTTGAGTTGGATACCCGGGAAGTAAGAGAGCTTGGTCGTGAGGAAGGAGAGAAGGCCCTGGGATAGACAAGCTATTCACCTGAGAGTCTACAGCTGGCCTTGTGGAGAGAAGCAAAACCTAGAGAGCCCTAATAGTCTACAGCTGACCTTGTGGAGGAAACAGAGGTGCTAAATCCTGAGAGAAATGCAGTCCCAGGAAGAGAGGAACCCAAGAACCATGAACCCAGGAAAACGTTGGCAGCTGTCTTGCTCCAACACGGCAAAGGACTTTGGTGAGGGAAGAAACTTATGCTTTATGGGCTGGTAACTGTGGACTTCTACCCCAAATAAATACCCTTTATAAAAAACAAGCCATTTCTGGTATTTTGCACCAGCATCCCTTTGGCTGGCTAATACAGATACATTGAAAAAATAGGGCAAATCCCATGTTCTCCACCTCCTCCCACTCTTTTCCCATTAACATCTTTCATTAGTGTGGTACATTTGTTAAAATTGATGAACACATATTAAAGCATTTCTACTAACCATGGTCAATAGTTTACATTATAATTTACACTTTGAATGACACATTTTTATAGGTTTTGCCAAGTTGTTTAATGGCTTGTATCTGTAATTACAATGGCATTCAGAACAATTCCAACATCTGAAAAATGCTCCATGTTACACATATTCTTCCTTCTCCCTCCCCTCAGAACCTCTGGTGACCACTGCATTTATATCAATATTACATGATGTTCCATTGCTAGAATAACTATAAGTCTACTTTAGTCCATGGTTCCATTACCCTCTCATGTCTTTTCATTCCTCAATCTTGAGGATTTTAGGATGGTGATAACTGCTCTGTTAGTGATTGAGAGGGAGTTAGATCCCATGGGGTAGATGGATAAAACTGTCTTGCTTGCAGTTGCAGATACTCTTGGTCATGGTGTATAATTCATTTGATGTGTTGTTGAATACAATTAGCAAGTATTTTGTTGAGGAGTTTAGCATCTAGTTTCGTTAGAGAGATTGGTGTGTAGTTTTCCTTTCTTGTGGTATCTTTAAGTGGCCATGGTATTAGGGTGATTTTGGCATCATTGGGTGAGATAGACATTGTTCCCTCTGCTTCTAGTTTTGGAAGAGTTTAAACAGGATTGGTGTTAGTTATTTCATGAATGACTGGTAGAAGTCACCTGTGAAGCCATCTGCTCCTGAACTCTTGTTAGTTGGGAGGTTTTATGACTAATTCAATCTTGTTACATGTGATTGGTCTTTTGAGTTCATCAGTTTCTTCTTTCATCAATGCAGGCTGCTTGTGTGTTTCTAGAAATTTGTCCATTTCATCTAAGTTGTCCATCTATTGGCATATAATTTTTCAAAGAATCCTCTTAGGATACTCTTTATTTCTGTGGAGTCAGTGGTGATATCCCCTCCATCATTCTTATTTTATGTATTTGCATCTTCTCTTTTTTACTTAGTTAGTCTAGCTAAAGGTTTGTCAATTTCATTAATCTTCTCAAAGAACCAGATTTTGATTTTTTTAATTTTTTCTAACTTTTTAAATTCTCAATTTCATTTAGCTTTTCTCTAATGTTTTTATTTCCTTCTTTCTGCTTGCTTTGAGATTAGTTTGCTGTTATATTCTAGTTCCTCCAGGTGTGCAGTTAGGTCTTGAATTTTACTTCTTTTTCTTTTTTTATGTAGGCATTTATAGTTGTAAGTTTCCCTCTGAGCACTACTTTTGGTGTATCCCATATATTTTAATATGTTGTTTTCTCATTTTCATTTGTTTCAAGGAAGTAATTGATTTCTTTTGAAGAGATGCATGCACACCAATCTTCATAGCAACATTATTCACTATGGCCAAAATTTGGAAGGAACCCAAGTGTCCGTAAACAGATGAATGGTTAAGCAAATTGTGGTATATACATACAATGGAATATTATTTAGCTGTAAGAAAGAATACAGTATTAACACACAGGATAACATGGATGAATCTTGAGGACCTTATGTTGAGTGAAGGACATAGGCATTGAAGGACAAATATTACATGACCTCTCTGATATGAATTAAGCAAATTGAGCAAAGCCAGAATCTGGAAGATAGTTTATCAGGAGACAGAAAGGTAGTAGAGTACGGTGAGCTAATGCTCAATAAGGGCAAAACCTATAATAAGGTGAATGGTGTGTTTGGGCAGTGGATGGGAGTAATGTTGATGCAGGGATGTGGGGGGTCATAAGTGCTGAAATGTGAGAAGGAGTAAGGTGAGAGTGATTGAGTTGGACTATCCATGGAACTGGGGAGAGGGTCGGAGGTAGAAACAAGGTGAATTCTGGGGATTTGAACATCTGTGTTTAAAAATACAATGGTGGGGATGTTTTTTGGAAAAATATGGCAGGGGAGGGTTACTGGTGAAGAGTGTCATGTTTGGGAGGTATGTGAGATAAGGCACCCCTGGGACATGTATCTATGGAATATAAAAATGTTCATCTTACCGTGGTGTGTTATCTCTGTGGCTAGAGACCCACACAATAAACAAGAAAGTATTCAAGTCCTATTTGGAGGTGTCCTGGTATGTTCTCAGTTAGAGGGTCAAGAATCCCTTGAGAACATAGGCAGTGCTTAATAAAAGATAACAGACCAATATGTCAAGCCCTCAAAATTACTGCATGTAAATATGAACCTAATTCTTAAAAAATTGAAACTTAGTTTTTATCATAGTTTCTGAGGGGGAGGGGAGGGGCAGTTTTTAGGGCATTGGAATTGTTCTGCATGATCTTTCAATGATGGATACAAACCATTTTTAAATTTTGTCAAAAGCTATAAAAGTGTAAGGTGCAAAATGTGAGCCAAAATATAAACCATTGACCATGGTTAATAGCTATGTTTTAATATTTGTTAATCAACAGTAACAAAGGTATCATACACATATAAAATGATATTAATAGGGGAGAGTGGGAGAGGGGCATAAGGTTGGTTATAGGGGAATCCCCTATATTTTCCATGTGACTTTTCTGTAGCCTAAAACTTCTTTGAAGATAAAGCAGAAAGAAAAAAAAAGACAGTAGCAGATTATACAGAAGAAACTGTCATTGCACATAAAAGACAACAGATCTTACAGTGATGAAAGACATCCCAAAATTTTATTTTTTTATTTCTTATTTTTGTATATTATTTGTTATTTTTGTTATTGATTCTAATATTTTATTTTCTTATTTTTTATTTGATTTTTTTGGCTTTGTTTTGTGGGAGGGTTTGGATCACAGAAATGTCACAACTGTGGCAGGGAAGGATCAGTGGTATGAGGGGTCAGTGTTGGGGGTATAGGAGGGGAGGGGTGTACTTGGGTATGCCTCTATGCCATGTGAATATGTTTAAGGGGTCAAGGGGCATTGTCCCTCTGGGTGAATATTCACACAATAACCAAAGAATACTGAATTCCCATCCTAGGAGGTCCTGCCACATTATCTGATAAAGAGGCAAGAATCCCCAGAGTGCAAGGGCAGTGCCCTGCAAAGAAGGACAGACCATTATGCCAGGCCCTTGATACTGATGCTTGTACTTATGAACCTTTTCTTGTGAAATTGAAATTTAGCTTAGTAATGTATATTGCCAAAGAGTTACCTCTGAAAGCCTCCTTATTGCTCAAATGTGGCCTCTCTCTAAGCCAAACTCAGCATATAAATGCACTGCCTTCCCCCCAGTGTGGGACATGGTTCTTGGGATAAGTCTCCTTGGCAACCAGAGTTTATTATCAAGGTCCAACTAGTGATGCATTTGGAAAAAGACCTTGACCAAAAAGGTGAAATATTAAATACAAATGAGCTTTTATGTCTAAGAGATTTCAAAGTGAATTGGGAGGACATTTCATGGGTTACACTTTTGCAAGTCTCAAAAGTGTAACTTCCACTTAATGACTGTCACAGTAAACAGTGCCTCAAACAGCCAGGCTCCTGAGTGCTCTATAGATACATAGACACTATATATAGGCAGGGCAGACAAGCTCAGGAATTTGGCACCCTGTCAGTGGGCCTTACTTTGGAATACATGCTCCCCTTTGAAACACAGTAAGACTCATTTATACGTTCCCTACACATGGCTTTTCTGACCCTTTTATTTAAACTTGTAATTACCAATATACTCATTAAATATATGTCCCAAAGATTTAAATCTTTGTTCTGTTCATATAATGGTTGAGCCCTGAATCTCAGCAGAGTTATATTATCTACTCTGCAGTACATTGGGCTCACCCAGGACAACTAACAAAAGGATGATTATGGACAGCAACCATCCCAAAAAACTGAGAATATGCACAATTCAAGTAAGAGAGTTCCATCCATCTGCCCCATGGGATCTAACCCCTCTCAGAATGGGCATCCCCATCCCCAATTCCTCAAGATTGAGGCATGAACAAACATAAAGCGGGGATGCAACTATGGAGTAAACCAGACTTATTCTTATTCTGGCAATGGAAGAACTTGTATCATTGATGTAAAGGCAGGTTCTGAGGGGAGGGAGAGGGAAGAATAGGTGTAACATGGGGAATTTTTGGGACATTGCAATTGTCCTGCATGACATTGCAATAATGTATACTGGCCTTTATACATTTTGTCAAAACATAAAATTGTGCAGTGCAAAGTGTAAAGTATAATGTGAATTATAGATCATGGTTAGTAGCAGTGCTTCCAGATATGTTCATCAATTGTAACAGATGTACCAAATAATTGAAGGATGTTATTAATAGGGAAAGTGAGTAGGAGGAGGGTGTGGGGTATATGGGAATCCCTATATTTTTGATGTAACATTTATGTAACCTAAAGCTTTTTTCAAAATAAAAAAAAATTAAAAATCTTATCTAGACAAACAAAATTAAATTTCCCAAATCAGAACTAAACAAAATTATAGGAAATCTTAAAATGCAACTGATTTTGCATTTTTTGCATCTGTTGAAGGGATTGTCTGGTTTTACTTTTTTTAGTCAGTTAATATAGTGAATTACATGGAGTGATTTTCAAATGTTAAAGCAACTTCACAGTCCAAGATCAAGATGTACTATATTTTTAATATATTTGTAGATTTGTTCATGAAGGATGTTGACCTGTAGTTGTTTTTGTCTTTTTTTCCCTTTTAATATCTTTGTGCAGTTTTGGCACTAATGCTGGCCTTTTAATATGAGTTAGGACATGTGTCTTCCTCTTCTATATTCTGGAAGATTTTGTGTAGAAATAGAAGTGGTATTATTCCTTCTTTAACATTCAATATAATTTAACCCTGAAGCCATTTGGGCCTGGGATTTTCATTGTGGGGATATATAT
>JAQZBX010072519.1:0-15062 GCA_029593785.1 Cabassous unicinctus | reverse complement strand
AAATAGAATTAAAAAAAAAAGATCCAAAAGATGAGAACAGAAGAAAGAAAATGTGGAGGAAGCAAGAGAAGTTGGAATGAAAGAAAAACAATGTAAGAGGGAAAAGTGAAAGGAAGGAAGGAAGAAAGGAAGGAAGGAAGGAAGGAAGGAAGGAAGGAAGGAAGGAAGGAAGGAAGGAAGGAGAGATTTATAGAAACTAAGGAGAAAAAAGTAGAAGAAAAAAGAAAGGAAAAACAAAAATAGAAAACAGACCTCCCTCTCAGGCCACTAACATCCATCTTTCAGGCTGACAGTGCTCTCCAATCAATCACCCTGCAGCCTGCCCTACACAGTTAAGATACCTGGCTGTAGAGAAAAAAATAAAGAACAAAAAATTTAAAATACCCAATTTTTAAAAACTAAGAAAAACCCCGTCTCACTTTCCTGTCACTCATCTTCATGTCTGTTTTCTCTCTCTGCCCCGCGGAGCCAGCTGAGTGCCTGACAACCTGCTTGATCACTCTCTGGATCCCTTCTCTTCTGGGCTGGTTGGGCACCTTACAGCTCCTTGGCTACCTCTCCCTGCCCTCCATCTTTCAGTCAGTTAGGCTTTTATTAAAGGAGGTACCTGATATTGAATCCAGGACGTTTTATATATGAAGCATGCACTCAACCACTGAGCTCCACCTGCTCCACTGGTTAGGCTTTTGAAGGCTTCCCTCTCTCCTGGGCTGTTACGCACCAGTTGGCTCACCCTTCACTGCCCCATTTCCTTTCTCTCCAGGGCAGGTAGGTGTGAAAGCCTGATCAGCTCCACCCTCTCCTCTCCTGGAGCTACTCAATGCTAGCTGACTTCATTAATTATTATTTTTTGTTTGCTTGCCCTGTCTCCCTTCCCCCATACACCTCTCTCCTCCTGAGCTGGCTGGTGCCAGTCCCACAACTGGCCCTTCTTTCCCGCTTCACTTTTGCCCTTGGCACAATATGCAGCAATATCCTTTTCAAATTACTTCTTTAGCTTAGCTGCTTTCTGTTCATATGGATGTTTATCTTTGGCTGACTGTTCAGACCACATTTCACCCAATTTTTTTGCAGTATCCCCAATGGACAGGCCTGCGTGTTCACTTTTGATCTTTGGACAACGTTCCGAGCGAAACAGGAAGAAGGAAGATGGTGGCTTTTTAGGGGCATTGAGATCTTTTTTCTTTCCTTTCTTATCACCTTTGGGAGGAACATAATTTTTTATCTCCCTGTCATAGCGAGCTTTGTCACTTTTGGCCATATCTTCAAACAGACTTTTCCTTTGCAGAAATGGACTGATATGTCTCCGAACATTTCTTGGAGAATTCGGTGAAATTGACCGAAGAGTCTGAGTGCTTCTTGTGCTCCTCTCAGCAGGTCTGCACAAAGAAGGCATACGAGGACATTTTGCCTCGCGACTTGTTGGGGTCTCCTTTACCCATCATCATGGGCCGGCGTCTACCTGGTGCAAAACAGCGAGCTTTGCCTCAGACCGCCACGGAACAGACGGATCCCACCAATAAGCATCCTTGAGAGGACTCTGGCTTTAACTGGTTTATCGCTAATGCAATCCTGAGCCTCTTTATTAACTTATTTTAAGTGTAATAAATGATTAGCTTGGAAATACTTGACTCAATTGTTCTTTTTTCAGCATTAATGTCATATCATGTTCTATTTGGGAGCAAATTCTGGAATTTTACATTCACTGTCAAAGTTTCCATATACACTGAAACTTCCCAACATTTTTAGGGTTGTTGTAAAAATAGCATTTTTTAAACTTTTATTTCTGGAAGTGCATTTTCATTTTTAAGGCATTGGTAGTTAAAATAGGGATTCATAAATATTTATAACTTTTATTTAAGGGTTCTCTTGCTTCATTCTAATTAATATTTACCTGTGAAGTTAAAAGCAGAACCATCAAAGGAATGGTCAAATTGATGTGCTCTCTTGTCACTTAAGTATTCAGAATATACAAAGGTTGTGACAACATTATTCTTATTAAAATCCAGATTCAGAATAGAAAATCATCAGGAAGGTTTTGTTTTGCTAAAAATAATCACAATCTACCAGTCTTGAAATAATTCTGAACATGCCTCATATCCACATATTTTTGCCTCTAGTTCCACTTTTCTTGATACAATATCCTACCACAATTTCTGTGCCTTCCTTTTCCTTTCTTCTTTCCTTTTATTACTTTTATTTTGTTTTCTTTTCCTCCCTTCCTACTTTCTTTCCTGGGTTTTCTTGTTTCCTTTTCCTCTTTCTCCTCTTTATTATTTTCTTCATCTTAGGTATTTTTCTTCTTCTATATTTTCAAAATAGATTCTACATGTTTCCACTTAATTATAATCTCCTTTCACTGTTATTTGTTATTCTATTTATATACCCATTCAGAATATTCTACTATCTACAGAAAATTCACATTACATCTATCTTGCTTTTGGTGACCTTGGGGTGGACATGGCCACTACTAAATAACAGTGTGCGTCAATGTCCCACTTGGCTGTGTGATCTTGCTCCAATAGATGGAATTGAACTGAACTTGTTGTTACTCATATATTGCAGTCTTTTTCCTTTACTGTCTCTGTCACTTTAATGTCATTGACTAAGAAAGTCTTTATATCTCTGAGCATTAGTAAAGGAGACCTCAGGTGAGAATATTTTACCACCAACACTGAAATTTATGTATCATTTTTTGATGTATGTGGTGTTTATTATCATTAAATTTCAATTTTATAATTATTACAACTGACTATTTTAGGTAATACTGGGCTTTCACTCAAATATTTTTTCCCCCAGGATTTTATGCATTTCGTTTAATTATCATTCTATTTTTCCTAATTATCTGGGTATGATTTGGCGAGATTCTGGATTCATTTTTTTGTTCTCATTCTCAACTCTAATAATGCAGAAATTTCTCTTTTCTTTTATTCTCAAAATTTATCCAGGCATTGACCATTGTAATTACATTTCTACCACATTGGGCTATACCCATCACCTGTCATTTAGATTGTTGCTAAAACCCCTGACAGGGTCACTTGCTTCCTCCCTCACTTGACTTCAGTTCATCCTCAGTCCAGCAGTACATTTACCTTGTAGAATCAACACTAATGACACCAATCCAAAGTTCTCCCTGTGTCCTCCAATGTTGTCCACTGTCAGTACTTCAGTTTCATCTCTGTCCTGAATACTTGTATTCATCACCACCTGCACATCCTAGTGTTCTCTTGACACCTGTCTCAGGCAAATTTTGCTCTTAATGCTCCCTCAGACAAGAATGCTCTTCCTCCAGATATCTGCTCAATTGTGTCTTCACTCTTCCAGATCTTTGTTTTTAAAATTCAGAATGAACAAAACCTTGTGTTTGTATGTGCACCCCTGTGTGTATGTGTGTGTGCCTGTTATCCATAGTAAAGCACAGCTACTCTAAGTTATAGTGAACAACTAAACTACAGATTTATCTGAACTAACATACCTTGTTGCCAGTTCTCTTGTGTAGAGAGGAGTACCTACAATTCAGGATAAATCTAGAACTAGTCTGATGTTCTGAGCTGATTTAGACCAGATTAATGTATAATTTTACTTCAAGTGATGGCTTTCCATGAGTCTAGAGTTCTAGTCAGGCAGAAGTTATATAAACATGATTTTGAGGAGAAAAATATCATTAACAACTACACAGAATCTGCTGCTCTATACTGATATATCAAGTTATAAATATAATTAAAATATATTTTATACTTTTTTGAAAGAGGCCTTTTAGCTCCTCTAAAAATAGTTATTTTGTCACTGACTCTTTGGGCTCATTATTTGATTAGCAAACCTTTCCTTCTAATTATTACTCCCTTTCCTCAGATATCTTTCTTCCAAAAACTACAATAATCTTTTTTCCTGGTGTACATCCTTTATATAGATTTTGTTGTTTTATTTCAAAATAATGTAATCATTTCACCTAAAATAGCAAAATGCAAAGACAAGCATTTAACTAAGTTAGTCTATAATCTATTCTGTGTAGGAAACATTACTTATCAGTACAATTTCTTGAATAATAATATATATTCATTTTATAATATTTGATTATAAATATATCAAAATTTCTATAGCCCTTAACCTACTTTTTATAAATAAAGATTGTTTATAACTTATTGGTCTTAAAAATAATTCAATTAATTTAGTTTTACATAAAATTTTGTTTATGTTTATATTACTTTAAAATCATTCTGGAAAATACAATGTCCTGGCCAATAAATTTGTTTCTATAAATTGACTGTCATATACTATAATAGGTAACTCCTATAATACCACAACAATTTACACTACAATCAACAGAATATAAGAGTATCTGTCTCATTGGGAAGGTTCTAATTATGTAGTGTGTGAGTGTATCACAATATTGTGAATGTGAATAATCCCACTGAATGATATACTTGAGAGTGACTGAGATGGGAAAGTTTATGTCGTTTAGACACATACACAATTTTAAATAAAGAACAATTAAAGAGATAATGACAATAAAATGCAATATATGTTCCTGGACTGGAGCTAATAATGGAGCAGATATTAAAGACCTAAAGGACATTATCTGGATATATGAAAATATTGGAATGTAGAATGTAAAGCTTTATAAAATGTTAAAGTTTTAAACTTGATAATTGCCCTTAAGCTAGTTCTATAAGTGAATATCTTTGTTCTTAGAAATGTACATGGAGCATGATGTATATGTTAGTCTCAAATATTTAGAAAATAGATATACAAACAGGTGGATAAATAGATAACTGGATGGACAGATTGATAGATAATGGATAGCTAGAATGATACAAAAAATATGATAAAATGTTAAATTTGGAGGGACTGGGTATCTGGATAGGGTTACGTTGGAGTTCTCTAGATGGCTTTTGCTTTATATTTGCAGGTGGAAGTTTGAAATTATTTCAAAATAAAAAGTTTATGAAAAAATTGCAAAAATGAGTATCCATTTCACTGCTTTTAAACCAAAATTATAGATTTTAAAACAATTTTTCAGTTCATGCAAGAAAATTGGTAATGCATTATCACATTATTTTTACAAAATTTAATTTTTGCATTTTTACATTTCATGTGTAAGATTTAATTTGTAAAGTTACAGATGAATCTCTTTGCCCATTTTCCTGTTGTTAATTAATTTTTTTCTCCTTATACTTTCATGTGTTATTCATTTATTAACACAAAATTTACATTATTTTTTGTGAAATATTCTTTGTAGTTTGTCAATTTTTATATGATGCACATTAATACTCAAAGGTACATTAATTTCAAATATCAAAAAATATATCTTTATAAAATTCCTTCTTTGTGTAAACTAAATATCTGCATTCATGTCAGTTTTACTCTGTGTTCTTTGGAATCCTATAAACATATGACTAATTTATACCAAGCACAAGTTAGTAAAAATTTAGATATACAATTAAGGTATAAACACAAGTAAGTAAAAATTTAGGTATAACCCAAAAAGCTGAACATGTTTATGTCTGTATTATACTTTATGTTACCTCCTAACCTTCTAATCTATAGCTTGATGAACTTGAACATAAAGATAGCCTTAGGCAAAATACTGAGTGAGCAAATGACACCAAAGACAGAAATATTATTTTGTCTTTAAAATATATATCACATACACTTAATATAGGCAAATGAAATCATTGCTTGAGAATTAGATATGTAAATATTACCATATCAGAGGATATCTTTTCTAACAGCTTCACCAGACTCTCTATTCTGCAATTGAATTCATATCCTTTGAATTTCATATTCTTTTCTTGTAAGGTCACTGAGTGTTCAGAAAAATAGATTGTGGTGAATGTACTCCATCAAAAATTTTACGTCAACAATTAATTTTTTAAAAATATTCTAGTAACCACTTTCAAAAAAACTAAAAAGAAACAGGTGAAATTAACCTTTATTTATATATATATGTGTTAAAAGAAAATGTAACAAAACCTTACATCAACACATAATCAGTATAAAATATTTATAGGATATGTTATCACACTAAGTCTTTGAAATCTATTATGTATTTGATATTTATATAAGATCACAAGTTGGACTAGTCACATTTCAATTGCTCAGTAATCAAATGTGGCCTGTATTTGCAGAAAAATGCAACATCCTAGCTATGAGTTTAGTTCTGAGTTAGAATTCATTAAATACATATGCTATCATATTTTATTTAGTTTTATAGGAATATGGTTATTAAGTTTTGTTTTCATTAGAATTACTTATAATGATATGTATTGTGTATAGGGTTGTGGGGTCTATTTGTTAGACCAGCCCATAACTAAACAAAAAGCTTAAATTAAAAGATTTCTTGTCTTCTCAAAAAGAATTTCTGATGTATCATAGGATATCTACAGATATTGTCACAAGAACTACTCTAAATTTATGAGATGTTTCAAATTAAACTAATATCTAGTCTTCATATTCACATAAAGACATTATAATGCACTATTATTCAGTAAGAAAATGCCAATTTATATGATAATACTGTCAAAATAAACATAAAACAGTTATAATGAATGCAAAGCTCTGCATATCAAGCAACAAAATGTTCCTTGAAATAAAACAAATGTCTTGTAATGCAACCCTCTTAAAACTTTCTAATTCATTTATCTATAAAAAATCTCCACATCTCCTTTATGTGAAACAAGGACATTTCTTTTCTACATTTTACTACTAATTACTGAAATCTCACTCAGATACTCTCCTTTATTTTTTTAAAAATATTTATTACTTTTTATTATTTTTTATTTTTTAACTTCAACTCACTACTTTAAATAATACTTTTACACTCCTGCTATTTTCAAACTCTAGTCATATGTAATTGTATTCTTAATTTTCATTAAAATAGAACAAAAATCATCCTGTATGGCTTCAGTATAGCAACATAAATAACATTTAACATCAATATAGCTGGTATATGTAACAATATACCAACAGTGTGTGGGGAAATATAATTCTCTATCTTAGTGCTTTCCTTATTAGTTTTTCTGATTGGTTTATATTTAATAATAATATTATAATAATTTGAATATATTACCAAATTTAATTATTTTCTAAAATCTTATTTTTTAATTTTTGAATCAGTTATGAGACCATGAGGCTAATATTGCTCTAATTTTTAATGCTCAATTTTATCAATATTGTAATCAATTATTTTATCTTCATGATTCCCACAAACTTCCTTATCTCTGTTTTCACATTTATTTATTTTATCTCTCTACATTTTTAAACTCTTGGAGTTTTATTATTGTTGTGAAACTACAATGGTTACTTTTGCTGTTGGGCCAAGCAAACTCTTGTAAAAGGCTTATTTTAAAAAAGCATTTTGAGGGTTACTATTGATTATGAGAAAATGTTTTGCATTCAGATATTATAGGCAATGGTGCAGATAATAGATAACTTGTAATCTAGAAGAAAGGTCTGAGTATATTAAATAAAACATGATAGTAGTCCCACATGTTTAAAGCACTTATGAGACAAGGGGTTAAAATTACAGTAGAAAAGAAGGAAGGGGAATACTGCCTCCAAGTAACTAGAGTAGTGCTTTGTAGAAATGAAATGACTGCCCTCATCTTATGCTCCCTTCTCTCTCTGTCTATTCCTAGGCATCCTTCTGCTCAGAAGACTGCAAGATCTCAAGACAATGCAAACAACTTAAAGTATTAAACAGCTTTAATCTATAATATCTGAATGCAAAGCATCACATTGAGAGGGGAAATAATGAAGCCTATGAGGCAAGTAGGAGTTTCAAAATTTCATAAGTTATGTCTCTGTCTGACAATTCTCTAACAGAATATTCTTCAATATTTCTTGTTGGGCTATTCAATAAATTTTCTGTTATTGAAGCATAAGTAATAGTCTTAAAGATTAATCCTCTCTGCTTCTGGATGAGTTGGGAAATCATTTTCTCCTAATGTGTTTCCTGAAAGAGTTGTTACTACAGCAATCTCAATTAAAGGAAATCTGACACTTTTGAATAAAAAATCAAATGCTTGTCACATGAAAATGTGGAGCCTTCATGAATTCAACTGCATAATCTCCTGAGGATATGTAAAACACTTTAAATATTCTAAGGAAAATGACATATTTTCCCAAATCATATGACTGATGCAGTTGAAATTGATACCATGTATGAATAACATGATCATTTGGTCTTATGGGGCTGTATTCCATATGAAGCAAAAACAAGAAAGAACAGCCCTGAATAGTGCAAGGTAATTATCCTTTCATGGTTAATTTGACATATGATAAATGTAATTTCATTTTATTTGTAAAATAAATGACTGCTCAACAAAAAATATAATGAATAGCTTAATTCTTCAGGAAAGAAATGATGAAAGAGACTGATGTCATTCTATAAATTCCCCCTGAATCCCAGGGTAATTCAAAAAGAAAATGTGATAAGTTAAAGTACAATGACAAGGAAATATAGAAGGGTATTTTTCTCATTGTATGATATACATTATAATTTTCTAGTAAAAAATTAATTAAGAACTTATGCTTTCACATCATATAAATTAAAAATTTCTATTAATTACAAGTATAAACAAAATAATAGGAAAAAATCCACCTACTAGAATAATATCTGCAGTATTGTTTGATGATATATTACTAACACAATTTTTATGTAAATAGAAACCCTAAATGATATCCAATCTTAAAATCAATGCCAGAAGTGACGACGATCTTAGGAATTTTGGGATTCATTAAGGTGACCCAGGTTTAATAAATCATATGATTTTTGAAAAGAAAGTAAGAGAGGGCAGGAGTTGACAAAAACCTAATTCTTGGATGTCCTCTGGGTCAGTCCTGGTATGGAGCTGCAGTGCTGCTGAACCTAGTTACTAGAGGTAAAATTTACTAAAGAAATTTGGAATATACAGGACCAACTCCTGAAGAGTTCATTCTCTGAATGCATAAGGGCATGCAAAAAATCAAGCTAATATGGAATCCCTTGTCCTCTCACAGCTGAGGCAATTTCCTCAGTTAATTGTACAGGTAATCAATTTACTAATGATTTAAATCCATGAAATATGCTCACAGTACCAATTATGCAGATGCTTACTTAACCAAACAACGATGTGCCATTACCTGACCAAGATGGCACATGAACTTACCCATCACAATATCTGTGCCATCATGCCAACCACCCCCAGGCAGCTGGCATTATAGAGAACTTTAATGGACTCCTTAAAAAGGAACTTTGGTGTCTACTCCTTGGCAACTCTGTTACTGGATGGATTGCTTTACTTGGTCCTTCTGGAAGTTGAACTCAGCTGTTCCCTGGAAGGGGTAAATGGCCTTATGCTGCTTTATAGCACAGAAAGAGGTTGAAGGTTGGAGAGGGACCCAGGCTTTTCTGCATATCTGCCCTTAAACACATAAAAATGAGGATTGGTTCTGAAAGGGACACCAAGGACATATCACTTGGGACCCTCTTTTTGAATGACTTCCAATGGATCATCTTGATTTTTACACCATTATAACAGCCACATAATTCCCAGGATGGTGGAAATTTAAGACCACCTGATAGAGAGGTAGGATTACAGAAGTGGGCCTTGAAATGTGTACCAAACATAGGATGGACCCACAGAGCCTGATGCACACATCCTGGACATTAATGTGCAAGGTCTACTCCTGGTTGGGCCAACAATAACTTTGTGAACATCATGGACTATTTTTGAGGAGTGTTGAAAACCTCATTTATGGGGAAGGGGAGAAGTTGGACCAAAAGATATGGGCAAGGCACTAAGATCTAGGGGAAAGGGGTGATGTTATATCCCAAGGCAAGAGATAGACAGACTGAGTGGCCTTAGAGTGCAAAGATAAGGCACTGAAAATGTCTCCCATGGGAATTGGCTGCATGACCACCCTGTCAGGACTAATTTCTCCTCCCTGCTCCTGTTTTCTGCAGATTTGGCTTGGCAGTGACCTGGAAGGAAAACACCGTTTCCAGCTAATGTGGGGCCATCATGGCTGCAGGGAAACTCACCAACTGCTAATTCTACCATTCAACCCATTCTGTGTCTTAGGACCCACTTGTCTTACTTATGAATGACTACACCAGATATGGGAAACCATGCCTAAGAAATTTTCCAAAGTGAAAATCATAATGAAATTATTACTCATTTGGTTTTCTGAAGACAGGATGCTAAAGAGACAGTACATCACAATCTTCTTCCTCATTAATGTGACAGAAACGTTGGGGAATCTTCTCATTGTCACCCTCACCATTATTGACCAGTATCTCCATGTCCCCATGTATTTTTTTTCTGAAAATGTTTGTTCTCAGTTGATATTTCCTATATCTTTGTCACCCTTTCCAAATCCATCATGAACTCTCTGACAAACCACCATTCTGCAACCTTTGTAGAATGTGCTTTAAATTTTTTTCATTTTATTTATTGATGACACAGAGTATGTCCTCTTTATTGTTATGACCTATGACTGCTATGCTGCCAACTTCTGTCCTTTGCACTAAGGCAAATAGAAAAATGTTGTTTATGTGAGAAAATATGGGAGGTATGTGGAACAGGGCATATGAAAATCCACATATATTTTATGTAACATTTAAGTAATCTAAATATCACTAAAAAATGAATATATATATAAATGGTGATGTTATCATGGCTCAATGGATGTGTCTATGGCTCCATTCAGGTTGGAAGTATATTCTTTGGAAGGTTCTGTGGGCTCAATATAATGCACCAGTTCTTCTATGTTGTAATCACTGCTTACAATTTTTTTGTCCTGGATAGCATATTTTATCACATATGTTTATTATTTGCTAGCTGTTGTTTTTCTTTGAAAAGTTTAATTTTAATTATTGTTACCTATGTTACCTATGTTCACATTTTTGCCACTGTCTTAAGATACCATTTGCACAAAACAAGTTCAAAACTCTCTCCAACTGCATACCCCACTTCACAGTGGGGACCATGTCCCTATCCTCTGGATTGACTCTGGGCTTGGGTTACACCTGCCAATCTCATCATCACTGAAACTTCTTATCTGTGTTATGCTCTCTATTATTTATCAGAATTAATCCTGTCATTTTAAAGCCTGAGAAGCAAAGACATGAACGTGACCCACAGTAAAATATTCATGGGAAATTGACCTCAAAGATGTAAATATCTATAACATCCATAATTTCATTACCTAATAAATATATAAAATTATTATATATCTATGGATCTATTTACAAATTATTAGATATCTCGAATTCCATGATTACTCATAAATATGTTGTAAACATTTTATCGTATTTTATATGTCTGAAGTTTTAGGAATGTCTTGATATTTTACACTCCATTGAAAAACTCAAAAGATGATGTTCCTATCCACATTTGAAGAAATTGCTTAATTCTACTCGTATTCACCAAAACAACCTGTCTCCTGCTTGGGGTGATTTTATGATTGTCTTTAAAATTATGTGTTTTATTACCATTCTTGGTAGTGACTTTTTCAGTTTTATTTTTCCTGTATTTATATAATAAAGATGAATATTCCAGTGTTGTGATTTTTTTCTCTTTCACTGGCTTGTGTTGTCAAAAATATTTTATGAGTTTGCAGAGCTAATAGTTTTATAATAAGATTCATTCCCTTTTTGTGACATTACAAATATATTCAGAAAAG
The DNA here is from genome assembly GCA_029593785.1 of Cabassous unicinctus. NCBI lineage: Eukaryota > Metazoa > Chordata > Mammalia > Cingulata > Chlamyphoridae > Cabassous > Cabassous unicinctus. Next base: position 3,395 of record JAQZBX010072519.1, on the reverse strand, counting down.
TCAGATAATTTATTAACTTAATATACTTTTAACAAGTGATAACAATTACCTATGATTGAATGACAATTTTAAGAGAGGTGATAGTGCATGGCAGAAGGCACAACTCTCATTATAAATTGCAAGTTGAGAAAGAAGAGTATATTATGGTTCTAAGACCAGAAATAGCAACAATATCAGAAGGAACATTTTCTTTCATCTTCACATTTTGTATTAATATTTCTAAATTATAAGCTTTACTTAAATTTATTTGTATGATTAAATAAATCATAAATTTAAATTTACTTAAAATTGCTTCTAAATTTATATAAGATACATTTAATTTTAGTTGTCACTTTACTTCAAGTTTTAATTTTTTCTACTAGGATTAATTTTATCTCTACTCAATTTAAATTTACTTCAAATGTACTTCTTAATTTTAATTCATTTGCAAGGAAAATATCCTTTTCATTTATTTTGTATTTTTGCTTGCTTGCGTTGTCATTCACTTCATTCTTCTTTTTTATATTCTTCCCATTATCCAACTCTTCTATTTCTGTTCCTTTTCTTGTTTATAGTTCTTTCCTTCCATCCATAATGAGATATATGTTTTCTTTCTAGATTCCACATCAGTTCAACTCATTTTCTCTACTGCTTGCTTCTCATTCTACTCATGATTCTTTACTTCTAAGTTTACAACATCTTTTAGAGTGAAATAAACCAGACACAAAAGGACACATATTTTATGATATCACTGATATAAAATTGTTTAAAAAATCAAATTTGTAGAGTCAAAATTTAGAAAATAAGATAAAGGGGGCAAGATGGGGCTAGGGAATAGGGAGTTAGAAATTAAAATGTAGAGTTCCTATTTGGATTGACAGACATATTTTGGAAATTGATTATGGTGATGGTATCTCAACATTGTGAACATAATTAACAACAGTGAAATATATACTTGAAGGGTTAAAAGGGGAACTATTAAATTATATATGGAAAGAGAATAAAAATTTTATTTAAAAAATTCAGGAAACCACACTGTAGAAACAGTGAACCCTAAATTAAAGTATGGACTTTAATTAATAATACTGTTACAAAAATGTTTCAATCAATTGTAACAAATATACCACATCAATGAAATGTGTTAATGGGGGGAGCATATATGGAAAACCTGTGCTGTATGCATCATTGTTCTGTACACCTGGAAGTTCTCTAATTAAAAAAAATATATGAATGAGTCTATCATTGCTGTGGGTTAGAGATGACATGAGTTTGACTACCAAGGAGTAGCATGAAGGGACATTTTTGGGTGAACTCTTCTGTATCTAGTTTTGGTGGTGGTTACATGAAAACTCATAGAATTTTGGAGAGTTGCTGTGCCACAGAATAGTCACAACTGTGGCAGAGTAGGATCACTGGTGTGGGGTGTCATTGATGGGTTGATGTGTGGGGAAGGGTGCACATGGGTCATGCCTCTAATACATATGAATATGTTCAAGTGTTCATGGGGCATTGTCTCAGTGGGTGGAAATCCACACAATAATCAAAAGAATATTGAATTCCCATCCTGAGGAGTCCTGCTACACTCTCTAATAGAATGGCAAGAATCCCCTGAGTACTAGGCAATCAAGTGAAGGAAGACAGACTGTCCTTGATATTATTGATTGTACTTATCAACTTCTCTTTGTGAAATTGAAACTTAGCCTAATATTATATATAACCTAAGAATTACCTCCTGAAAGCCTCCTTATTCCTCAAATGTAGCCTCTCTCTAAGCCAAATTGAGCATACTTATGTTCTACCTTCCGCCCAGCATGGAACATGACTCCTGGGGATGAGCCTCCCTGGCACTAGAGTATTATTAACAAACACCAACTAGCAATGCATCTGGAAAAAAACCTTAACCAAAAGGGAGAAATATTAAATACAAATGACATTTTATGGCTGAGGTTTCAAACTGAATTGGTAGGTCATTCCAGAGATTATGCTTATGTACGTTTCAAAAGTATCTCATTGAATGCCATAGTAAACAGTGACTCAAATAGCCGGGCTCCTGAAGGCTCTCAACACATCCAGATAGAGATATCCAGATACCATAATCAGGATAGACGAGCTTAAGAATTTGGCACTCTGTCAGTGGGCCTTTCTTTGGAATTTATGCTCTGCAGTGTAACAGAGTTGGAGTCATTTATATTTTCCCTACACATGGCTTTTATGCCCCTTTCATTTGAAGCTGTAATTAGCACTATACTTGTTAAATATATGCCCCAGAGAATTAAATCTTTGGCCCATTCATGTGCAAGTTGAGCCTTGAATATCAGCAGAATTGCAACACCTACTCTCCAGGTCATTGGACTCACCCAGGACAACTAAAAAGAAGATGATGATGCACAACACCCATCCCAAGGAACAGAGAGTGTCTGCAAGTGCAAGCAATATGGTACCATCCATCTGCCCCATGGGATCTAAGTCCCCTGTCAATTGGAAACAGAGTGGGCATCACCATCCAAAATCCTCAAGATTGGGAAATGAACAATAGAATAATGTAAAGTTATTATTATTCTATTATAGACATTATTATTCTATTAATGGTAGAACTTTCTGAGTGTAGGGAAAAGGAGGAATAGGTATAATATGGGGGCATTTATTGACATTGGAATTGTCCTGCATGACATTGCAATGATGGATACAGGCCATTATATATTTTGTCATACCCTACAAAATTATGTGCATCAGATTGCAAACTGTAATGTAAACTATAGTCTACAGTTAGTAGCAATGCTTCAATATGTGTTCATCAATTGTAATAAATGTGCCACCCTATGAAGTATGTTGTTAATGTGGGCAACTGTGGGAGAAGGAGAGCTTCAGGCATTTCAGAATTCTCTATATTTTTTATGTAACAGTTGTGTAATCCAAAGCTTCTTTGAAAATAAAAACAGAATTAATTAATAAACACAGAAAATAAAGCAAATTTTACTTTATTAGGACACACCCAAAAACAGAACATCAGTAACATTGTAGGTGTTCCAGGTATCTTTCATTTCCATTTTCACATCCCTTAGGCCCAGGTTTTTGCACTGGTTGATACTGCATACCAGCTGATCAGATGTGTGCCTAACAGCACCCCTCAGCTGCATCTCCTTGTTCTTCCTTTCTGTTTTGGAGTTTGGGCTCTGCATGATGGGCTGCCTGCAGGGATTAATTCATACCAGCCTCTAGAGAATCAGCATTCCTTAGACAATTAATGGGAAATGAGAACAACTGAAAAATACTCCCATCTCCATATCTCTGACAGATTTTTCTAAGTTTATTCCATTATTTGAAATACATATATGTATAACTTCTTTGAAAATTATAAGTAGCTTAATAAGTACTGTATTAAAATTAAGTTGATATTTTGACTTGATCTTAATATT
>JAQZBX010072518.1:0-15060 GCA_029593785.1 Cabassous unicinctus | reverse complement strand
AAAAAAAAAAAAAGAAAGGGATTCAGAAACTGTGACTCAACAAAGGGAAAAGTATCATCCTTGGAAGTAACATTGCAAACTTCACTAGACTTTGTGGGTGACTCTTTTTCATGAGTTAAACTTGGGACCCAGGTTTCTTCTATTTTGCTGATCTACTCTCTCCCAAGAGTTGTCCTTTTCTGTGTGGTTGAAGAAATTTCACATAGGACTCTGTCCATATTTCAGTTTGAGGGAAAAGTAACATATTCATATTGTGAAATAATTCCCACACTTTTGTCATGTGAAAGGTTTTTAAGGAAAAAAACAATTTCATGAGTAGATATAGAGTTGCTCAGGTTATTAATTTTTTTGGTGTGAAAATTTTAAGGAATAGTACATGTAATTTAAATTATGAAAGCTAACAGCAAAAATATTCATAATATTTAATTCTGATATTTTTAATATCTGTAGGTGATTATAGTGTCAAACTTTCTTTCATTTCTTAATTGGAAATTTTGTCTTTTGGTTTTCAGAATCATGCTCTGTGTATTATTTGCCTTTGAGTAATGAAAATACAATTTATCTTTCCAAATATTTGTGTTATTTTTGCCTTAAATATATTTTATATGCTACTCAAGCCCTGCAATGCATTAACATAGATTTCCTTTAGACAATTATTTTAAATATTTGGATAAAAAACTGCAATTTTTATTATATTTATCTTCAGTTTTATATTTATGCTTTTATTTCTTTGAGTAAACCCAAGGTTCCTATGTTAGCCTACTCCTTCTGCCAAGAAAAATTTTGAAGCACAATTCTGCTTGCTATAAATTATTTCTATATGTGTCTTTGTGTTAATTTTCCTGACAAAGTCCTTATTTAGTTTTTATACTTTAAGCCTATTTCAATGAGTTATGAATATGCAAAGGCCATTATTATGTTTCAGTATTTAACATTATCAATATTTTTTCAGGTTGGGATCATTTTTTTATGCTTCTGGTGGAAGTCTCATGACTTTTATTCCATATGTTATATGTATTATCCTCTGACTGCCTTCATAATTTCTACTTTTCTTTGTGTACAGCAGTGAGACCAAATACCATGGATGTGTTTTGTTTGTTATGTTTATTTTCTATTTGCAATTAAGATTTCTGGGGTCCTTTAATGTTCATGGACATTAGGTTGATGTCATTCCTTATTTTCAGAAAAGTGTTGGTCATTATCACCTTAAATATTTCTTCTTATGGAATCCATTTAAATTCTTGTTGTAGTACTCAAGTTATATCTATAATATGCTGTTTGATATTGTACCACAGCCCCTGGATGCTATGTCTCAGGGGGTTATTTTCTCTAAATTTTTCTTTTGGTTAATTCCTATTGGCATATCCTCAAGTTCAATGATTTTTCTTATCTGTAATGACACTGCCAATGATACTGTTGATGGAAGTTTTTTGTGTCTTGTATTGTGTGTTGTGTGTGTCTTTTGTATCCATTGTATTCCTTACATTTCATTGGACACTACTTGATAGATTCTATCCTTGTGATACAATTCTTCATTTATCCGTGAATGTTGTTTATTCTCCCCTTTAGATAGTTTAACCTAGTAATTATCAATGTTCTTTAGTCATATACCAACAGTAACATATATGGCTTAATGATATGTTTTTTTTCACTGCAGAAAGGAAAAACATATACCATGGGTAAAAGGGGAGTTGCTAAGTAAGATATTTTTAGAAAGAGCCATTTATAGGTTGTAAGTTCTGGTTTGTATTCGGGAAAGTGTAAGAAGAAGTCAAGGTTTGCTATTCAATTGAATCTTGTCAGAAAGCAGATGCAATTCCATGAATGGGTATCTCCATAAATGTTATCTATACTTAGGCAGACTAAAGTAAGAAGAACGCTCTAATTGATAAAGTAATAGCAGTTCATAAGAAAGGAGGAGGATATTTGGCATTTTTTGCATTGCAAAGTGACCTTTTCTGAAGTTTTCCCAGCCTGCCTTTCCTCATAAGCACTTGGAAGAGACCTGCAGACAGACAATGAGAGTGAACACAAACTTCTTGATTCTAGAGCCCACTGCTTTTCCCAGTTGGCACTGTAACACAAACTTGGCTTTAACAATTCCGTAACATTTTCTATATTCTTCCCATCTGCTTTTTCTCCCACCCTCTGTCAAAGGTGAAACAGTTCATTTCTCCCATCTCAGCTTTAAAGGACTTGTCTCTCCTTGGTATTCAAAATCTTAGATGTTTCCAATCTCATCCCTTGGTGGGCTCATGAAAAGTTAAGGTTTTAAGATTATTGACTTTTTAAAATTGCCAGGTGTGTTGAAATATTCTTTGGACATTTTTTATGCCTTAAGTTGTATTTTGAGTTCCATATTTCTTTTTAAATCTTACTCACTGTTATGGCTTCAAACATCTCCCTTCTTGATAACTCTATACTTGCCAGGAAAACTTCTATTGCAAGTTCTAATATTGTACTTTGAAATGTAGTGCAACTCAGAATCATTGTAGAATCATACCAACCATTTACAATCCTCTCCCTTATCCTCATCTTCTTCTAATAATAGTTATAATTATTATACTTATTCTTATTATAATTATTATTCTACTTCTTCTTTTGATGTCTTCAAAATTGACATTCAGGGTAAAAAACTGCAAATTCCACATGTATCAACATTTGAATGATTTTTGAAAAGCAGTGGAAACTAATTTTCTAAACACTGTACTTCTTACATAGATTCCTTTTCTTCCCTTATTTCCACAATAGACAATATAATGTCCTTTACTACTTCATGGGACATTATCTGGAGTCTGATAACATGATTAGCAAAGCAGAAAGATAAGGCTTTTGTTTCATTATATATACTAAAGTGTTTCAAAACAAGGACTCTATATCCAGGAAGTTTAGGTTTGAATCCTGGTATCACTATTAAGAGCTATGTGGACCCAAGCAAAGTCATTCAATCAACAATGATTATAGGAGATAATGGAACCACCTCTTAAAGTAGTTATGGGGGAAAATGTCATAGTATATGTAATGCATTTATATAATGTCCAGTAAAAACAAAGCTGCATATAAATAATAACAATTGCTACTAAACACTACCCACCTGTTGTTGTCAGTGTGAGGCACAAAGGAAGAGTCAGACAAGTTGATGCATATGAAGCAGAGGGCTGCAGCTCACTCAGGCAAAACAGCCCCGAGATCACTGTGACCCTTACTTTTATTCAGCTTATAACAGTGCATTAATTCGGCCCCCCTCATCTTGCTTTCTCACTGTGTTTCTCTTACTACAGCAAGAACACTGCCTTCTCTGGCAGTCTACCAAGGGGCATAAGTATAAACATTGTTTCTAGCCCTAAATGCCTTAGTCTATCTAGTATCTCAGCTAGGTGCGTGAGAGCGCTACCTGTTTGTGAGTTCCCAGACAATCTTTCTTGGGAATACAGACAATAACATCTGTGTGGTGAGTTCATTTCACTCTGCCTCCTTCCACTGATATCTGCAGTATGCAGTGTCCTTGGAGACATTTACTAATGTGTCTCTGCCAGCAAGCATGCTTTTTGAATGCTTAACCCTTTATGCTCTGACTCTCAGAATCTTCTCCAACACCCACCATTCATTCATAAAATATTTTCAGAATAAATTATGTTACAGGTGTGACATTATGGCCTGAGGATCCACTTATGTGTACATATATGACAATTCTTGTCTTTATGCAAACAACAGGGTCACTGCAGGGATAGAGCTAGATATTAGTCAAATATTCACAACAAAAAATATTAAATGATGACTTTGCCAAATAATACAACAGTGATCTTCCAGGGAGGCAGGGAATTCAATAATTTCATGGTTGAGGGAAAGATAATTGAGTTGAGATATGAACAGTGAAAAGTCTTTAACTTGAGAGTTAACTAAGCAACTATAATATTGACTTTTAACAGAGAAAATCATGAAAGACTGCTAGCCTTACCATGCACATAACACATTTAGGAAAAATAAGAAAAAGAGAGATTAACTTGATATCTTTTCATATTATATATTGAATGAATTATTAGACATATATTTATGGCATAACTGTGTGTATCCTTGTTCCTACTGCTCACAGAAATATTCACAGAATTTTTGTTTGTTTGTTTGTTTGATGAAAAATTATCATGAGGAACCAGGGTACCAACTTGAATGAAATTTTACCTAACAATTTGAAATGCATATTCTAGTGGTAGAAGCCTTAAAAATGATCCTGGAATGCTGCAAATCTGTTAGATATTATAAGATGTGGATATATAGAAATACTTTTGAAGTAGTATTTTTTTCCTTTATTCCAGAAAAATTATCTAGAAAGCTCAAAATCAGAACAGTAATTTTAAAATGCTGTGGCTACAAGTAGACTGAGTTTTTTTTTTGAGATAAGATTTTCCACATTATAAGCAGCACTGTGTCTCTGAAAATTTGTTTGTTTGTTGCTGCTGTTAGAGAACATTTGAGTATTTATTTAAACCACACTCTGTTATCAAATATGTGTTTGTTCCAATAGAGCTGTATTAGATTTCTTTGCATAATTTATTAGAAAATGAGGTCCCCAAATTATTGGATTGATTCACAAACTCACACTTAATAAGTAACAATTTGATTACTTTGTTCTGATGCGAAGGATCTGGTGGAGTCATTGGACAAGTATCCTTCTGGAAAAAATGAATTTCATTGAGAGAAGAGTAAACTTCTACTCCACTCATAACATCTCTTCAAATACACAAATTTTCAAATAAAAATAAGCAACGCAATATGCAGATGTGATTTGAGGTGATATAGGATAATTTCCCTGGTATTTTTTCACTTCGTATAAATTTAGGATGATGATAATGGAAGGTCATTTCACATAGAGGATCTAGTCAGCAATAGGAAATGAAAATTGATCTAACATCATAGGAACCCATGATATTAGGCTAGCTATCGTTTTAAGTATTATTTAGGGTATACATTTGAGGATTTTTTCCACAACCTTAGCTATATACTAAATAAATATTACCATATCATCACAATGATATGTTTGGGAGTTTCAGAATGGATCTATTCAATTCCTGTCCTTGGGCAGTAGGAAGGTAATAAATGAATAAAAATCTATGTTGTTGGTACAGACTTTGCAAATGCATCTTGAGAGGACAGATCTGAGAGTGTGAGTGCACAGGGAGCAAGCAAATAGCTTTCTCAAGATACTTCAAAGGGATCCCAGAAGAAGATTTAACGTCATATGAAAGCTGAACTCATGTGAAACTATTTATAGCCATGGAATCCTGGTGACATGATATATAATTACAGTTAGTGAAAATCTAAATACACAAAGAATAACAATATTAATATTTATTAATAATATTTCATATGGATCCGTTTGAACATAGTCATAGGCATAGAATTGACACAATTTATCTACATTTGTAATATGCTACATTGGAGTGCTGATTGTTTTCCTTGGAAATATTTTAGTAAACCTTATTAACTAAAAACAAAACATATTCTTCCTTAATTTCTGAACATAGTGATATGGACTGGCATCCAACATGCTTTTCAATATATATATGCTTTCTGTTCATGACCAATTTCTCCCAGAAATATTTTCTCATTCGCCTTTAAACTGTAGATGATGAGATTCAGCATGGGAATCACTATAGCATAAATTATAAACACTATCATTTCATGGTCCAAAGAGTATCTGTAGCTTGGCCTCACATACATGAAGAGGATTGACCCATGAATTAGCAGTTCTCCCAGCATCGTTTGTTGAATAGACTGTTCTGGCCCAGCTGGATGGGCTTGACAGCCTTGTTAATAATCACTTTGCCATACATTTGAGTATGTATTGGAACACTGAATTATATTCCATTGGTAAAACATCTATCTTTATGCCAATGCCATGCTGTTTTTTAACACTGTAGCTTCGTAATATGCTTTAAAGTCATGATATGGATGTCCTCCAATTACATTCTTCTTCTTGAAGATATTTTTTGGCTATTCAAAACTTCTAATTCTTTTAAATAAATTTGATAATTTGCCTTCCCAAGTCTGTAAAAAAAGACTGTTTGAAGTTTTATTATTTAGAAACCACATATCTGATAAAGTTTTGATATCCATGTTATAAAAGATATCATACAACCCAATGATAAAAAGAGAAGCAAACCAATTTTTAAAAAAGGGCTAAAGACATGAATAAACATTTCTCTAAAGAGTAAATAAAAATGGCTAAAAATCACATAAAATGTTCAAAATTATCCATTATGGAAATGAAAATCAAAACTACACTGAGATATCCTTTCACACCTTATAGAATGACCATTATTACGAAAACAGAAAACTATAATGCCAGAGATGATATGAAGAAATAGGAACAGCACTTCCTATAGGGAATGTCAAATGGTGCAGACTTTGTGGAAGACAGTTTGTTGGTTCTTCAAGGAACTAAATTTAAAACTACTGTATGATCCAGCTATCCCATTACGAGGAATATATTCAGAAGTACTGAAAGCCAGGACTTGAACTGATATTTGCACACCAATGTTCAGAGCAGCATTATTCATAATTGCTAAAATATGGAAACAACCAAAGTTTCCATCAACCAATGACTGCATAAGCAAAATGTGGTATATACATAAAATTGAAGATTATTCAGTTATAAGAAGAAATGAAATCAGGATGATATCAACATGGATGAACCTTAATGACATTATGTTGAACCAAATAAGTTAGACACAAAAAGACAAATATTGCATGGTCTCACTAATATGACCTAAAACAATTAGTAAACTCATCGAGGTAAATTCTAGAGTATACATTACTAGGAAATTGAATGCGGTTTCAGAATGGAAGTTGGTACTTAATGTATGAAGAATTTTTAATAAGGCTTATTGTAAAGGTGTGGAAATGAGCAGAGTTGATGGTAATACTTTATAGTGAGTATAAGTAACACTGCTGATTTATAAACGTGATTGTGGTTGACAGAGGTAATCTTTGGATGTACTATTCCACTTGAAAGGAAGCTAGAGAAATGTAGGGACTCTATAACATAGTACTTTTGGTGGTGTATGAAGATTGTGGTTAATAGTATAGGAAAGTTCTTCCTTTACAAAGTTTTAAGTATATGGTTTTACATTGGAAAATTAAAACTAAAGTAAATTATGGATTAAAGTTAACAGTAATACTGTAATATTTTTGCAGCAATGGCAAAGAAGATATTATATCAATTCTAAGAGACAATAATAGGGGGTTTTAAGGGAGTAAGGGATTTTTCTTTCTGGAGTAGTGAAAACATTCTGTATTGAATGAATTGATGACAGCACGACTCTATGATGAATATGAGAGCCACTGAGTGTACACTTTCAATGCATTACACAAAGTATGGAACTGTAAAACACAAATGAAACCTGTGATGGAAGATGAACTGTGGTTAACAGAACAAATATGAGAACATCCTTTCATGATCTATAGCAAGTATATAATACTAATACAGGGTGTCATTTACCAGTGGGTTGGGAGAAAAATACAACAAACTTAAGATATTGGCTACAGTTAATAGTAATGTTTTGATGATGCTCTTTCATAGTTTGTAACAATTGTTTCACAACAACCCAAGTGTTGGTGGTGGGATAATGTATGGGAGCCCTGTATGATGAAATGAATGTTAGTTTTGTAAGTTCACAACTTATACTATACATTTATTGTTTATGGATGTTCTTTTCTGAATGATAAACTTCAATAAAAATTTCAACGGAAAGAGTTCTAAATTTCCTATCAAAGTAAAGAGTTTGCTAAAACTCAGAAAAACAGGAAAATTTTCACCTAATATTATCTGTGAAACCCATCAATATAAACATGGTGACTTAAGTCATATTCTTCAACTGAATACAGTGTGATACCACATCTGATGGTATCACAAGGAATATCCCATGTAAAGTGAGTACACCCAGTTATATCCTGTTTGTTGTTTACATGGAAAATTATATTCTAGGCAGTGATGAGGTAGTTAATAACAAAGAAATTAGGCACAAGTACATCTACTTCTCAGTAAAAACGAAATGAAGAAATTGTTTTAGGTACTTTTTGGCTCAAGAATCTTTGAAAACACTGATAATTTATGAGATTCCTTATTAAGATAATAGTATGTTAAATTTTCTACCACGTATTTTCATATTATATCATATTTAAATTCAGAAAGATAAATTAATTTTGTGTTTTTAACATCCAATAATGTTACAGAGGCATGTACACACCTTAGTGGTAAATTTAAATATGCTATATTTTGTATAAAATACCTTTCTTTAATGGGTCATAATCAAATGGGAGTAGCCACTTTCTTTTTTTTTAATATATTTTTTATTTTTTTAAAAGAGATATTTAGATTACATAAATGTTCCATAAAAATATAGGCGATTCCATAATAACATATTGTTTGATCCACACACACACACACACAAATTTTATATGTATCCATTACATTTAATGGAGAAATGTATATATTTATTCATCTGTGTTTACTTTTTAGTTTTTAATTGTTTATATTTTCGATTATTAAATGTACAAATAAAGTTAAGAGAAAAATAATATATATATAGGCGATTCCCATATGCACCACTTCCTACACCTCCATTTTCACACATGAACAACAACATTCATTAGTGGGGTGCATTCATTACAATTGATGAAAACATTTTACAGCATTGCCACTAAGCATGGATTATAGTTTACATTGTAGTTTACACTCTCTTGCACAATTTTGTAGGTTATGGCAAGATATATCATGGCCTGTATCTGTCATTTTAATGTCATTCAGGAAAATTCCCAAGTCCCCAACATGCCCCATATTTCACCTGTTTTTCCCTTTCCCTGCCATCAGAACCTCCAGTGGCCATTGCATCCACATGAATAATATAATTTCATCCATTGTTAGAATCACAAAATGTCTACAGTATAATACAGTAAGTCTAATTTAGTCCATATTTGATTCCCCAATCCTGACGATTCTGGCATGGTGATGTCCATTCCACATGTAATTAAAAGGGGCTTTTATCCCATGGGGCAGATGGATGTGACTCTCTTGCCTGCAGTAGTAGATTTTCTCAGTTCCTTGGGCTCTTCGTTGCCCATCATTATCTCCTTGTTAGTTGTGCTGGGTGAGTGCAATGAACTGGAGAGTAGGTATTGCAACTCTGTTGAGATTTAGTGCCCAGCTTGGACATGGATAGCCTAGAGATTAAAGTCTCTTGGATGTACATCTACTAACTCCAGCACCAACTATAGGTTCAAATGGAAGGGTCAGAAGAGGCATGGGTAGAGAAGTCACATCTGAGTTCAACTCTGTCATAATTGGGAGCACAAACTCCAAAGCAAGGCCCACTGGAAAGGCACCAAACTCCAGAGCTATCTGCCATGACCTTAGAACCTGGGTGTCTCAGGAGCCCCACTATTTGGGGTAGCATCTACCTTTACCGTCTATGAGATCCCGCTGAGACATGCATAAACATTACCTCTCTGATGACCTCCTGACTCTCTTTGAAGTCTCTTAGCCATATTCACTCATTTGTCTTTACCTTTTCCCCCTTTTATTCAAGGTGTTTTTCCAATTGTATTACCAGCCAGTGCTTGATGGTAATCCCTCAGTGCCAGGGAGGCTCATCCCCAGGAGTCATGTTGTTCACTGGGGGGGAATGTGATGCATTTATATACTGAGTTTGCCATCGAGAGAGGCCACATTTGAACAACAAGGAGGCTTTCAGGAGGTAACTCTTAGGCAAGGAGTAGCCACTTCCAAATCACAAGATTTTTCCTAGTTTAAATGAGAAACAATGTGAAAAATATTTGATTACAATGTTTCCAGATGACTTAAAAATGAGATCAAATCAACTTACATTTAGCTTGTCTCACTGGGCTTTCTTTTCACACTAAACCAGTTTGTGTTCTCTGCTGGAAATGATCACTTTCCATTAGTCCCTCAGGAGCAGTGGTGAAAACGCAGCTGAAGTTAATCTGTATGTAGATGCAACTTCTGTGACATCAAAAAGAGGACCTGTTTTCCTGCAGCATTTCTGAAATACATATCAACAAATTTCCATATAGTCCTTTGCATCTTCTTGCATTGTTGTTATTATTGTTCAAATTTAACTTATTACAATATAAGGTGTTTTTCTATCCCAGAAAAGTTCTTTGGTGGATTTTCAAAATGTATTTCTGTCAGTAAGAGATCATGAACATTTCGTTAATATTAATATATAATAGTTGCTTATTTAGTCTCCAAAAAATTGTGACTTTAAAATAATCTACTAATCACTAATAAAACTGTTTTGAAAGGCTAAAAGGATTAAATCACCATATTAAGTCACAAAGTAGTATTTAAGTTATGTTTAGGTTGTACATTTACTTGTCATATGATACTAGTATATACTAAAATATCATTATGTTGATGTTATATAGTGATAAATATGTAAATAAATTATTTGGAAGCATAACCTATGCCAGAATTTAAAATTGTTTAACAAAATTTACTATGTGCTTATATAAATTATCAAGTGATAAACATCTGTTATGGATAAAATATGAATATTTTGAACTTATGGTTAACAAGTATTTACAGCAGAGATGGGACATTAGATTGATAATAATATTCTATGTGATATAAGATGGGACAATAGATAGATAATATTCTATGTGATATAATATTAGATCATTAGATGTCTGAGTTCAAGGTTACACATCTTGTGTTTTGTACTATCTTCACTTGTCCTGGGGAACCCATATAGTAATCTATAAATAAATATTTGGCTATGTTAATAAGAAACTCTGAGAATTTTTTGAAAAATTCTTTGAGGTTTGGCACCAAACCCAGAGATTATAACTTAGCAAATAAGTTTTTATTTTGGCCATGGAATCTGAATTAAAATGAAAAAATAAATAAATGTGATCCTAATAAGCAGCCCAAATGGAAGCACCAATTATTTAAAGCATTTGCAAATTGATCTATAGGTTCAATGTAACTCTAAGCTATTTTTTTTCACTAATAACAAAGCTGAGTCTTCAATTTACCCGAAATATATCAATATGCTATTCAAAACAAATTTGGAAAGAAGAATAAAGTTGGAGGATTCACAAACTGATATCAGGATGTACCAATATACTAATTTATCAACAGAATATGATATTTTTGAGAAGATAAATACCTAGATAAATGAAACCAATTGTGGAGTTCAGAAATAAATTCACACATAATTGATCAATATATTTTTTACAAATGTTCTAAAGAATATCCATGGGGCAAGCATTCACTTTTTTAAAAAATGGTGCTGACAAAATTGAATACTACTTTGCCAAAATAATGAGACATTAGATCATTGGTGGGAGGATATATAAAACCTCTCTCAAAACAGAATTTAGAAAAATGAATATGAAACATAATGCTATAAAATTTCTAAAGTAAAGATAGGGATGCTTCTGTGTGACCATGGGCTAGTCCCATTATTTTGATTAAATGCAAAATTCATAAACCATAGGAGATAACTCAGTACATGGTACTGCATCATAATAAAATCTGCTCTGTGAAAGACACTGTTGAGGGAACGAGCAAACAAGGCACAATAGGGAGAAAATGTTTGATAAACAATTATTTAACAAAAAGTATGCATCCATAATACACTAACTCTCAAACTCAATAATATGAAAATAAAAGGAAAGGAAAACAATTAAAAATGTGCAAACACTTGAACACACTTCACCAAAGAAGATACACAGATGATATCTAAGCCAATGTAAAGATATTCTATGTCACTTGTCATAGGGAAATAAAATTTAAAACGCAGTATGATCTCATACAACTGTTAAAATGGCTAAAATAAACATCTACAGTAATAACTGAATATGCAAAGCACTTAAAAGAATGTAGACCAATTTAAACTCTCAACAGTTATTTGTCAAATACGAACTGATGCAGTCACTTTAGGAAACAATCTGACAGTTTCTTATGAAGTAAAACCAATTACTCAATGATCCAGCAATCTCACTTATTGTTAATTACCCCCCTCAAAAAGAAGCAAATGTCCACATAACGAGCTGTATGATAATATTTACAATCCAAAATTGGACACAATCCAACTGTCCATCAACTAGTGAGTGGGTAAGCAAAGGTACCTGTGTACAAAGGAATTAAATTCAGTAATAAAAAGGAAAAAATTCCTGATATTTTCAAGTACACAGATGAATCTCAAATACATTATGCTGAATGGAATAAGCCAAACTCATACGCTGTGATTCCACTTAGATCACATTCTGGATAGAGCAAAATTATAACAATGGAGAAAACATCTGTGGTGGCCATAAGAGTGGGTAAGTGAAGTATTTGATTGCAGAGTGGATGAGGGGGCAGTTAAGGTGTTGGAAACATTCCATAACTTGATTATTGTTACCCAAGTATATTCATTTCTAAAAGTTCAAATAAGTGGCAAATGTAAATGGTGTTTTTATGCATTTAGTTAAAATAACCCTAATTTTAAAGTTACCTGTTACATAAATTTATCTTTGCTTCAGTATAAGAGTTAGCTTAATAGGGAAGAGAGCGACTAGAAGAGAACTAATTTTGGCAATGTTTGCTTCCTAGTCTTGGTTCTGTTTACAGGATTTTTTTGCAGGATATGAAATTTCATTAAGCTTTACGTATTTGATATTTCCACCTCTCTGTATGTGTATTATCTTTTCAAATATTAAAAAGAAAAACAAATTTATTTTGTTTTACATTTTCTAATAAATTCTATAAACCCTTTCTCCTTAAATGCTATTTGAGTTAGAAATTATTTTACTGATTCTCCTAAAAATGAAATAGTATATTCTTCTTTGTCATGTATTCATTTTAAATTTCTATCAGTCAAGACTTTACATTTTGACAATTATAGTTTAGCACTATTAAGATCTGTCAGCTTCCCACAAATTTTAATATTTGTTATTTTAAACTGATTTTTCTTTATATCTGTCCTTTCCACTTTTTTCTTTCATTAACTGTACTTTTATCCTTACTACCCTGCTTCTATTTTAAAATTAGTCTTAGTTTCTGTTTTTCTTAATTTTATTTTTAATTACTTTCTGAATTCTTTTCACCATGTTTTCATACCCTCCTTATGTCTATCAATATCATTTCAGATTATCATCAATTTCTTGAAGCTTTAATAATCATTTCAATTTTTTATTTTATTTTACTATTTTACTTACTTTATTTATTATTTGTTATAGTATTTGTATTAGTCTGCCAAAGGGATACTGATGCAAAGTACCAGAAGTCTTTAGGCTTTTATAAAGGGTATTTATTTAGGTTAAAAGCTTACAGTTACCAGGCCTAAAGAGTCCAAGTCAAGGTTGCTTTCTCACCAAAGTCAGCTGCCAAGTGTTGAAGCAAGATGGTTGCTCATCTCTGCCTGGTATCTCCACTGTAGGTTATCAGGCAAATGGTTCATCTCTCCCGGGCTTTAGCTGTTTGAGCCTTCTACTTTTTGTCACTTGACAACGTTCTCTCCTCTGGCATCTATAGAGCTCTCTCACTTCCTGTGTTATCTTGAATGGATGTCTATTTATATGGACCCACCAAGGGGGTGGGGACTCAACATGAGTCTCACCCTATTAAAGTGGTCAAATCAAAGGCCGTAAATAGATTTTATTAAGTAAAATTAAGACCTTGAAATTTAATACAATCAAAGATTTCATAACCTGAGGAATAGAATAGTTTACAAACTTAATCTTTGTCTTTTTGGTATTCATGAATAATCTCAAACTGCCCCAGTATTCATTTTCCTGCCATTTGTACTTACTGAGACATATATATTCCAGAAATTTCTTATTTGCAACTTTCCTTTCAATGTTTCTGCCCTACTCAGTTTTCTTCTGCCTGTCTTGTCTCAGTTTCATTCAATTTTGATTTTAGTATTTGTTTCTTTATTCTCTCTCTTTCAAATAGTGTTTACTCAAACACCTGAAAGTTTTCATGCTCTGCTCATCTGCTCCTCTCTTTAAGTGGGTCTCCAAAGAAATTCTTAGTTTCATGTTGCATCAATTCTTTCAATGTCACCTCATCATGGACACCCACCTTACACCATCTCTAAAATATGTCAGACAACCACCCCAATACTATACTTTATCCTGAGAGTGTTTATTGTCCATGGCATGTTTATTTGTTTATATCATGCCAACATATAGGCTCTGTATTAGTCAGCCAAAGGAGTGCTGATGCAAAGTATTAGAAATCTGTTGGCTTTTATAAAGAGTACATATGTGGGGTAAAAGCTTACAGTTACAAAACTCTAAAGAGTCCAACTCAAGATTCATTTCTTATCCAAGTCAGTTGTCACATGTTGAAGCAAGATGGTTGCCATCTCTGTTAGGTTTCAACTTCCTGTCTCTCAGCTGCAGGATGGAATAGGTCATGTATCTCTTCCAGGGCCTTGAGCTTTTTGAGCTTTATCCTTTCTGTCACATGGCAAGACTAAAATAACCAAGTTCTTCCCTCTTCCATGTCTTCTTCTGTGTCTTCTTGAGTGAGTGCCCATTTATATAAACCATCAAAGGGGCAAGGGAGACTTAACCTGAGTTAAACCCTACTGAAGTGGTCGAATCAAAGCCCTAATCTTAAAATAATTTAATCAAAGACATCTCAGCTGAATCTAATAGACTCAAAGGGGAGCATAGCCAAAGGTACAGATCAGTTTACAAACAATCTCTCCTTCTGGAATTCATGAATAATCTCAAACTGCCAAAGGCCCTCAGAAGTATTTCTCATAAATATCAGGAGCATCTAGAGAACAGAATAAGGTAAAAATTGTGTTGGTTATTCCTTGTCTACCATGTTAAATTTCTCTATTTGGCTCCTAGTTTTTTTGGGTGTGTGTGTATAACTAATCTTCTAAGTAACTATAAATTAGTGTTCTGAATTTGCAAAATATCAACACTTATGAAGAACTTCATAGCCGTATACTTTGGGTATTTCAAATTCCACATCCCTATGCCATTTTTGGTAATTTTGCTACCACTTTGTATAAGTATCCTTTGAATAAGCTCAGA
>JAQZBX010072517.1:0-15060 GCA_029593785.1 Cabassous unicinctus | reverse complement strand
AAAAAAAAGGAAATGATTGGAACAGCCTCAAGTTCACCAGATACAGGACATGTCCACAACAGGCTGGCTGGGTGTTTCCCAGGAAGAGGAGATACTCTGCCTCTCCCAGAGCAATCAGCAAGGAAGGCCCTGGGTTCCATTGCCAAGGGGGTCTAGGCCACAGGTTATATCTCCTGGGAGTGAGGCTCACTAATACAGCGTTCAGGTAGGCAGATATATGTTGCTTCACAGTGAGGGTTTTGGGCCTTCCAAGACACCACCTATGAGATTATCCACTGGCTCATACTTTAAAAATGGTTGGGGGGACAGTGCCCATTACTTCTCCTTACTTCTGGACCCACCTAAGCCAGGGCAGGGTGTGCAGGGAGCAGTCCCCCACAGAGGCAGATATATATATATGTATTTTTTAAAAAATATTTATTTATTTATTTATTTATACACACCCCCACCCCCACCCCTAGTTGTTTTGCACTCACTGTCTGTTTTCTGCGTCCATTCACTCTGTGTTCTTCTGTGTCTGTTTTTTTTCTCTTTAGGCGGGACTGGGAACCAATCCTGAAGCCTTCTGGAGTGGCAGGGGGGCACTCAATCTCTTGCGCCACCTCAGGTCCCTGGTCTGCTGCATCTCTTATTGTCTCTCCTTTGTGTCTCTTTTTGTTGCATCATCTTGCTGCGCCAGCTCTCCATATGGGCCCAGCACTCCCGCGTGGGCCAGCACTCCACATGGGCCAGCTCTCCTCTCGGGCCAGCTCGTCACATGGACCAGCTTGCCTTTCACCAGGAAGCCCTGGGAATCAAACCCTGGACCTCCTATATGGTAGGCGAGAGCCCAATCACTTGAGCCACATCTGCTTCCCTATATTTTTTAATATACTTTTATTACAGAAGTTGTGAGCTTACCAAACAATCATGCACATGTGTAGAATTCCCATCAAAAACCCTTCACCAATACACCACACCATTGTGAAACATTTGCTACAGATTATGAGATAATTTCATTAGACTATTACCACTAACTATGGTCTAAAACATACATTTGGCATATTTTTTCCATGCTCCCCTATTATCGATATGGTACATCTTTGGCATTGATGCAAGAATATTACAGTATTGCTGTTAACTATAGTCCATAAGTTACATTAATTGTCTTTTTCCCATGCTTCTCCACATTCCCACCACCCTCGAAAGTGACAAACATCCGTTCTAGTTCACAGAAGGACATTCTTGCATTTGTACCATCAACCACAATTCTCATATACCTCTGGGTTCACTGTATTATTCAGTCCCTAGATTATTCTCTAGCTTTCTTTCAATTGATATTTACATCCCTAGACTACCCTCTTCAGCCACAATCCCATTTATAAACCAGCTGCTACACATTTGCAGTCAAGTTCATTAAAACTTCTACATGTATTAAGCATCAATAGTCCTTCTCAGTCCTCCTTCTATCTCTTAATAAGCTATACTCTAGTTTTAATTCCATTCGTTTATTCTTCATATTTAGTTCATATTAGTGAGACCAGGCAATATTTGTCCTTTTGTGTCTGGCTTATTTCACTTAGCTTAATGTCTTCAAGATTCATCCATGTTATCATATGTGTCCCAATTTCGTTTCTTCTTACTGCAGCAGAGCATTCCATTGTATGTATTTACCACATTTTGTTTATACATTTATTGGTTGATAGACACTTGGATTGTTTCCATCTTTTTGCAATTGTGAATAATGTCGCTATGAACAGAATAATGTGTGCAGATGTCTGTTCATGTCACAGCTTTCAGTTCTTCTTGATATATTCCTAGAAGAGGCATTGCTGGATCAGCTGGCAGTTCTATATTTAGCTTCCTGAGGAACTGCCAAACTGTCTTCCACAGAGGCTGTACCATTCTACTTTCCTACCAACAGTGAAGGAGTGTTCCTGTTTCTCCACATCCTCTCCAGCACTTGTTTTCTGTTTTATTAATAATGGCCATTCTATGCAGTGTGAGATGATAGCTCATTGTCAGAGGCAGATATTTTTGACTGTTCTCCTAGAACCTCCAGAAAGAATCCAGCTCTGCTGACACCTTGATTTTAGCCCAGTGAGACCCATTTTGGACCTCTGACCTCCAGGGCTGTAAGATAACAAATGGGTGTTGTTTTAGGCCACTAAGCTTGGGGTAATTTGTCATAACAACAATAGGAAACTCATGCACCCATCATTCATGAAATGGGTTCCACGTGCTAATCTCACTTTTAAAAAAGTGTTTCCCCTCACATGAGCTCTCAGTTCCTTGTGATGTGGCGCAAACACTATTACGAACAACTCAGGTGAAAGATGAAGAAGCTCAGGTAGAATTTGTTATTCAGGAACAGATTCAGTAGCTGCTGTAACAAATAAGCTTCGCATATGAGAGCCCAAGTCAGGAATCACAAAGGGAAAAACAAGGGGGCAGAGGTTAGAGATTCAAGGCAGGCATTCCCCTTCCATAGTGGGGATAATTTTGCTGGCACAGCGGTGCTTTGTGAAGGGCTCCCCGGGCACCTTTGTATTAAAGGCATGGGTCACTTCTGAGAGAAAAGCACTGAAAAAAATTTCTAACTTATAAATCTGATTTAAAGCAAGAAAATAAACACACACAGGCACACACACACACACACACACACACACACAATCGCGCCCTTGCTGAATTTCTTTTCGCACCTGCCATTTCGAGCTCATGCTGTTGAACAGGAGGGCAGTATCTCACAGTGGTTTGAACATGGGCTACCGAGTGAGAGAAACTGGGTCTGAATAAATGGCTTCTCCTTTTGGGTAAATCTCTGTTTCCTCCTCGTACACGGTGGGGGGCTGATTCTGGTCTCTACCTCATACTGTTGTTGAAAATAGTACATGACCTTGATGCCTTCAGGATTCTTATCACAATGCTTGGCACCCAGGCACAGAATCAGTGCTCTGCAAATGTGAACTCGTTCTTTTGATAGTTAATATTTGATGGACCTGAATGTGCAGTTTACTTAATGACTCGTTGAACTCAGCCTATAATCTCACCCATAGGTGATGCATGTGGTGAGGATAAAATTAGCAAGCATTTAATTAATCACCTGTCATGTGCCAGATGCTCTTTTAAGCGCTGACATATGAAGTAATGGGAGCTCAGGGAGGTTGAGTGACTCGCCCGGGTCACCTTGCGAGTCAGCGGCAGAACTTGGATTTCACCCCGAGCAGTGTGAGCTCAGAGACTGACTAGCCAAGCTGCAGTGCTGCCTCCCAAGGGACACCCTGCCACGGCTCGTACCATCATCTGTGCAGGCACAGAAGGACCAGCGGATGCACTTCTCCTGATTTCCATATCCCCAGTATGCTCAGATGGGGTGCCCAGGGCATTTTCCTTAGGATTCAGTGACACTGATGAATAACTCAGAGATGCTAGTGAAACAAACAAAAAAAACAACTTGGCTTCCCAATGGAATCTGGGAGGAGAAGTGGAGGAGGCTAGGGGATGGTTTAGCCAGGTGAGCTTGAGGGGAGGTCCTCCTGCATCTCCCCAGCATCGTGGTCGGGAGTAACCCCCATGACCTCTGGCTTTAGTTCAGGAATGATTCACCTTGCCATTTTCTTCCAGACACAGGGTGAGTACAGGGTGCTCACCGTTACTGGGCTGCTGTTTCCATGAATATAAGAAAGGAATACTTGAGGCAACATCCGCACCCCCCACACACACACTTGTTTTTTAGGAGGCACCGGGAATTGAACCCGGGACCTCCTATGTGGGAAGCAGGAGCTCAACCAAAAAAGCTAGACTGTTACCCCAGGTGGGACTCGAACCCACAATCCCTGGCCTAGGAGGCCAATGCCTTATGCAAGGAATGACAGCACTTTCCAGGATGCTGAGCAAGCCACCATAGGGAAGGAGACTACTTTGGGAGGTAAGAGGATCATTTGGGGGGAAAATATTTGAGAAAAAGTAGGAAAAATAGGTAACCTCAAATACCCTCGATGTCAGAGAACAGAGTTATGAACGGCCTGGAGAGAATAAATCCTAGAAGAGATTAAGAATCCAGTTCTAAGAGACGTGAATAGAATGATTAAAATTCCAGATCTGTGATGAGAACTGAGGCATAAAGATTCAAGGGTGAGATGGTTAGTTGGGCTCAATGACCTTTAATGTCCTTTGCAACTCAGATTCCATGATAATAGCAATATCTCACATCAAATCACCTACCCGGATTTCCTTTGCTTAAAATAGCAGTTGCTGCTTTGACCCGGATGTAAAATATTTCTAAATAGTTTCCAAATCAACCGAATCCCGCCCAGCTCTGTTGTATGAGGAATCCCTTTCCTCTTCTTTAGCTATTTCTTCCTTCTCTTTCTCTTATTCTTCCCCCTTCTTTCTCCTCCTTCTCTTCTTCCTCCGCCTCCTCCACAATCCCTCGTTAGATTTCTGGCTCCTGGAATGATTTAATTCCGATAGGATACAAAGCAAATGGCCTGACTTAGAAGACTTGAGTGATTCAAAGCCACCTTCACATTCAACAGCTGGCAGTGCATAGAGAAGCTTGGCAAAGACAAAGATTTGCTGAAGGAGACTATTTTTTTTTTCTTTTATACTTTGAATTTAAAATTAACAGTTTTACTTTCATGACACAAAATAAAAGTGAGTGTATTTTGTTGTGACCGGACTGTCCTTGAGTGTAGGAAAAATAGAGTGCAATTTAGTTCAAGCTCATGTTTTGATTCCAGCAGGGAAGGCTTCAAATTCTCGTTGCCCAGTAATAACATTTCAGCCATGGCTTGTGAACCTCTGTGGGTGCTGTCACTGTGAATATTATTTCTATTGGATTATGTTGTGGCCTGGATTATGTTCATATTTTTAAAATCTTATCTCAGGTCTCAAATGTTTTAAATACCAGGAAGAGTTTAATGGAGAAGCCAAGGTTATGTAGACTAAATGAACTGCGTTAAAATGAGCTGTCCATCTCCCTCGTCAATTATATTGCAGATTTGGAGAGTCAGCAGCTCTTCAAATGATCAGACAGAGCAATTTGGTGCAAGCAGGGGCCTGCACGGAGCGTTTCAAACCTAATTAAACAATAGAGACCCGAGAGGAGGAAAACTAAGAGAAACCAAGGTCAGAGAAAATAAATGCACAGTAAAATAAACAGGGCAAAGCTGATTTTATATGATCTTAATCTCTTCTTACATATCCCAAATATCCAGTTCAGCACTTTATTCATGCCACCTGCATCCTATTAGCACTTTCAGGAGAGATTAAGAGATAATGGGACTCAAACAGATTCTTGTACATCAATGTTCATAGAAGTGTTACTCATAGTAGCCAGAAGGTAGAAACAACTCAAGTGTCCGTCAACAATGAATGGATAAAAAAATGTGATATATATGTACAATGGAATATTATTCAGCCATAAAATGTAATGAAATTCTGATATGTGCTACAACAAGAATGAATTTTGAAGACATCATGTTGAGTGAAATGAGCCAGACACAAAAAGGACAAATATTGTATGATTTCACTTATATGAAATAACTAGAATATGTAAATTCATTGAGCCAGAAAGTAGATTAGAGGTTACCAGGGGTGAGAGGAAGGGGAAATGGGGAATCAATGTTTACTGAGTACAGAGTTTCTGTTAGTAAAGTTTTGGTAATGGATGGTGGCACAATGTTTTGAATGTAATTAATACCATTGAATTATATGCTTGAAGATGGTTAAAATGGGAAATGTTAGTTGTACATATGTTACCAAAATAGAAAAAGAGAGATAGTAGAACATCAAAAAAATAAAAACAAAAAACATGACTGGATTGATGAGGAGGCCATATAGGAGGTAAACTGAGGTATAAAGCTAATAGAGAAATTAGAAAAAGGAACACTTTTTTTCCAGTCCAACACAATAAAATTCCAGAATGGAATATTTAATGCCTTTTAGTTTTCGTTGCTGGCCTGAGGTTTTTTGTTTGTTTGTTTTTGTTTTTATTGTTGTTGTTTTAAAGAAGCTTTAGATTACATAAATGTTACATTGAAAGTTTGAAAGTATGGGGGGATTCCCATATACCCCACCCCTCTCCCCTCCCCCTCCCCCAATTTTCCCCAATAATAATATCTTTCATTAGTGTGGTACATGTGTTACAATTAATGAGCACATATTGAAGCATTGCTACTAACCATGGTCTATAGATTACATTATAGTTCTCACTTTGTGTCACACAATTTTATAAGTTTTGACAGAATGTATAATGGCCTATATCCATCATTGCTATCTCATGCAGGACAATTCCAATGTCCCCAAAATGCCCCATGTTACACCTGTTCTTCCCTTTCCCTCCTCTCAGAACCTGTGGCCCCTGCCTTTATATCAATGTTACAAGTTCTTCCATTGCTAGAATAATAATGTCTATTTTAGTCCATAGTTGCATTCCTCCCTTATGTTTGTTCATTCCTCAATCTTGAGGATTTGGGAATGGTGATGCCTACTCTGTTTCTGATTGAGAAGGAGCTTAGATCCCTTGGGGAAGATGGATGGAAGTGTCTTGCTTGTAGTTGTAGATAGTCTTTGTTTTGGGGGATGGGCGTAGTCCATCATCATCCCTTTGTTAGTTGTCCTGGGTGAGTCTGATGAACTAGAGATTAGGTGTTGCAACTCTGCTGAGATTCAGGACTCAACCAGCATATCTTCAGGACCGAAGATTTAAATCTCTGGGGCATATATTCAATAAGCATAGTGCTAAATATAGGTTCAAATAAAAGGGGCAGAAGAGCCATGTGTTAGGGAAATTATAAATAAGTCTAACTCTGTTATATTGGGAAGCATATATTCCAACATAAGGCCCACTGACAGGGTGCCAAATTCCTGAGATTGTCGGCCTTGCCTATAATGTCTAGATGTCTCTAGAGCCCTCAGGAGGACCCTTGCTTAAGGCATTGTTTACTGTCACAGTCAATGAGATCCTCCTGAGATGTGAATAAGCGTAACCTCTGGAATGACCTCCAGACTCACTTTGAAATCTCTCAGCCATAAAAACTCATTTGTATTTAATATTTCTCTCTTTGGGTCAAGGTCTTTTTCCAAGTGCATCGCTAATTGACGCTTGGTAATAATCCCTTGGTGCCAGGGAAGCTCATCCCTGGGAGTCATGTCCCATGCCGGGGGGCAGGTACTGTGTTTATATGCTGAGTTTGGCTTAGAGAGGCCACATTTGAGCAACAAGGAGGCTTTCAGGAGGTAACTCTTAGGCAATATATAATACTAGGCTAAGTTTCAATTTCCCAAGAACAAGGTTCATAAGTACAACTATCAATATCAAGGGCCTAGCATATTGGTCTGTCCTCTTTCACTAGGCACTGTCCATGTACTTGGGGGATTCTTGCCGCTTTATTAGAGGTTGTGGCAGGATTTCCTAGGATGGAAATACAATATTCTTTCAGCCATTGTGTGGGTCTCCACCCACCGAGACAACACCCCATTACCACATGAACATATTCATATGTCATAGAGGAATGCCCCAGGTGTATCTCTCCTCACACATCCCCCTATTCCCAACACCCCACACCAGTGATCCTCCCCTGCCACAGTTGTGACCCTTCTGCAATACAACACTTCCCTCCAAACAAAGCCAAAAAACCAATACATAAAAATAAGAAAATAAAATATTAATAATTAAAAAATAAGTAAAATTAAAAATAGAAAAATTTTATTGTGTTTTCATCACCATAAGATCTGATATCTTTTATGTACAGTGACAATTTCTTCCATATGTTCCCCCAGTGTCTTATTTTTTTCACTTTATTTGCAAAGAAGCTTTAGGTTACAGAAAAGTCACATAGAAAATATAGATGATTTCCATATACCCAACCCCTGCCCCTATCCCACTCTCCCCTGTTAATAACATCTTACATGAGTATGGTACATTTGTCACAATTGATGTACAAATATTGAAACATTGCTACTAACCATGGTGGATGGTTTATATTATGGTTTACAATTTTGCACCACACACTAAGTGAGGTGTTTTTTTTTTTTTTAGATTTATTTGTTTATTTCTCCCCACCCCCTTTTTGTTTTTCACTTGCTGTGTTTGTTCATCTTCCTTGTTTCTTTAGGAGGCACTGGGAGCTGAACCTGGGACCTCTGATGTGGGAGGGAGGTGCCTAAGCACTTGAGCCACCTCCACTTCCTCCTTATTGTGACTCTCATTATGTTTTTCTTCCCTGTGTCTCTTGTTGCATTATCTTGTTGCATCAGCTTGCCACACCTGCCCAATGCATCAGCTTGCTGTCTTCTTTAGGAGACACCAGGAACCTCTGCTCCCTGCTTTGTTGTGTCTCTCATTATGTTTCTTTCTTCTTGTGTCTCTTGTTGTGTCAGCTTGCCATACCTGCCCATTGTGCCAGCTTGCTATCTTCTTTAGGAGGCACCAGGACCTGAACCAATGACCTCCCATGTAGTAGGCGGGAGCCCAGTTGCCTGAGCCACATCTGCTTCCCCTAAATGAGTTTTTGATGCTTGCTAAATTATAAGATAAAATCAGCCACTTGGTTCATTTTCATATTCCTTACTTCAATTGAAACAGTGGAGAAATTAGGAAGTGGAAAGAGTGATGAGCTCATAGATATGAAAATGAAAAGGATTAGCAAGGGTTGGGAATTAAATGGGAAATTCCTTGGTGGATCAGGGAAAGGGGGAAAGGAGGCAAGGAAGTCACAGAGAAATTGCTGTGCAGAGTAGAGCAACGTGGAGAGGAAAGACCCTCCTGTGTGGGCCCTCCCAGCATTCTGGGCAACTTTCACCCGAAGTTTCCATGTTCTAACAAAATGTTCCTTTGAGCTTCTGTCTCCCCCATTAATCTATTGATTTCTCACTAGGGCAGTTTCCATAAATGCTTGTTGGACTCAACTAAACTGAATGATTCAGGTCTGCAGTAGGTTGAATTATACCCTAACAAACACATGTTCTTAATCTTAATCCTCTTAATAGGACATTTTGAAGATGTTATTTTTAGTTAAAGTGTGGCCCAACTGAATGAGGGTGGGTCTTAATCTGGGTTACTGGAAGCCTTATAAAGAGAAAGCCACAGGGAGGAGCCAGAATCAGGAAGTCAGTGGGAACCTGGAAAAGGAAGGAGAGGGCATCATCATGTGATGGGAAAGCCAAGGAACCCAAGGATAGCTGGCAGCCAGCACCAGAACGTTACAGTCTTCAGGGAGCAGGCAAGCCTTGCTGACATCTTGATTTTGGATTTCTTCCAGTCTCAAAACCATGAGCCAATAAATTACTATTAAGTCAAAACCAGTTTGTGTTATTTGTGATAGAAACTCAGGCAAACTAAGACAAGGTCTAAAAGTTTTGAATGGAAGAACAAGTACATAGAAAAACATATGGTATATAAAATAAAGATAATGAAAAATAATAGTAAGAGACAAATGGTAAGGGACAAAACAAAAGGGAAGTCTTTCAGATTTCAACTTGGATCTTCTATTCTCTGGGAATCCCATCCCAACCTTTGTAGAATAGGTAACGAATTCCTACTGTGGGCTTCCATAGCAGCAGGTACTTCCTCTTCCACAGTTTATATAAACCTGGTTTGCAATTGCTTGTGTTTCTTCCCTATTCAACTTTAAGCTTTGAGTAAAAGGAGAGTGTGTCTACCTTGTTCACTATTGTATCCTTAGAATCTAGCACAGTGCCTGACTCATCAGAGCTGATTAATAAATATTATTTTGAATATTAAATGAGAAAAGGAGAAAAACGTTGAAGGAAACAACTCATGAAGAAATAAAGGAAATTAAAAAAAAAAAAACACGAGTGAGGGCTTGACAAGATGTTTAGTCATTTTAGTATGAAGGAACTGAAAATGAAAAAGAAGGCACTTCAGTGGAAAGAAGGAAAGGATGCTATGATAGTAATGATGTGTAGTGTGATCTCTTGGCATTTTAGTTTCCTTATCTATGCAATGGAGTTAATAGTCACTACCTCACAGGGTTTTGTTTTTTTGTGAGGATAAAATGAAACAGTGTGTAAACTGTTTAGCGTATATTGGTTTATAGAATTAATTAAGTTAGGTAGAAAGTGATAGAAGCCCAGTTTGACCTTACTTATGAAAAAAAGAAGAGGAAGGGAGTTGTCCTTCACTGGCTTGAGTAACCAAGAGGCGGAGTGCAAGGAGGAGCATGGGTGCTCTCTGATTCTCCAGTTTGTTGGATTCCTTCTCTCCATCTGTCCCCACATGCCTGTGACCATGGCCCCCAGCAGGTCCAGACCCAGGTCTTGACAGTTTCACAGGTAGAGAGGGCAACGGGTCTTCTCTCCCTTTTCCCCAATTCAACAGATTCCTGGAAGACCTCTGAGAGGCCCCTTCTAATTTTGTTCTCACTTCCAATGCTCCTCAGCATACTCAGGGTCATGACATACCTCGAATGCCCTACTCTGAGTCCAGAGCTCACACTTCCAAAAAGGGACAGAGGCATTGAGGAAATCATTGGCAGCCAGGAGGTCACCCCAATTTGTGCCCATGATATTCAATACATGGAAGCTATTAATGGTAGTAGGAATGATAAGAAGATGGTGTGAAGAAGACAAAGGAAAGAAAATACCAAAGGAAGAAAAATAGCTCGGGGAAAATGACCAACTTTGGCCTCATATTTTCCCACTCCGAACATAGTTCAGTAACATGGTGCCTACTGTTGGTTTTGTGCCTTGATCTCTATGTTATAGCTGATATTTTAAAGAAGTGGACGCTAACCTGGAAGCACTCAGTGCCCAAATTCAGCTGATCTCTCAGCCACACTCAAGATGATTGGCACCTTGGAACTGCCTTTCCATTCCCCTAGCTTCTTGTTTGAATAATTAAATGTCAAGTTCCATGGAGGTAGGCACCAAGACTTCTTATTTTCTTTTGTATACCTTGCATTATCCACACAGTGCCATGTTCCCAATGAGTGTTTTGGGGTATTTTTAAATAAATGAATGGGCAAGCAAATGGATGAGTGAGTAACATCATCAAACATCAACTGCATTGCAAAATGAAACACTTGGGTCAAAATGTTTTCTGTGAAAGTAACTTGTTGAAAATAATTGAAATATTTTTCCTTCAGAAAATCCATCTCTGGAGCTAAGATGTACAGCTCTGTTGTGTTCAGCACACCTCCCGAAGAAATAGAAGATTTGGCTTCTCAGAAGCTTCCAATTAAATGACTCCTTTATTGTTTCTAAAGCAAGCTATTTTAATCTTTGTTTCTCAGTGAAAGATTAATTTATCCCCTTGTATTTCAACTCCGAGCTCTTTTTGCTAATCCTACATGTAAAATCTAGTCCAAAAAGGCAGCATAGAAATCCAAAGAACACATTTACAAAAGAGCTCATCAACAAGGGAACATTAACACAGTACCCTTGAATGGCTAAGTTCCGGGGGGGCAACAAGCAAAAGAATGAATCAATTCATGTGCAATCAATCCTGAAATGCTTCCTGAACGAGGTGAGTTTTGAGTCATATTTTAAAAGCAAGTTGGAGCCAGGCATTGAAGTCAGGAGTAGGGACAGGAAACTGGGAAAAGAAATTATCTAGTCAAATACATGGATTTTAAAGCAAGACAGATTGATGTCTTTTCCTCTGTCCTTAGGAAAATATATTACATCTGAGATTAATGAGGGGAAGAGAGGTGGGATGTGAGAGATCAGACGGGGAGAACTGGGTGGAAAGTAGCTTCAGTGTGGCTGCCTCCTCTTGCGGGCCGTGTAGGGAAGCAGAATTGGCGTGAGAAGTCAGCAGCAGAAGAGGGGCTTGAGAAACCAGAGCCAGAGCAACTGGCGTTTGACTTACCAGGAAAATGGTGACAGGCTGCATAAACTCAAAATCTCTTAGCATAGCAGAAATAATCACCGGAGTGTTTGGGGAAAGGCATCAAGGGAACCAGGAGAGCCAAAAGAATACATATAAGATGCATTGGAAGCTAGAGTCCAAGTGCCAATCTAGATTTGCAAAGGGGATTGGAGTGAAAAAGAAACCCAAGAAAGAGAGAGTTTTCATTGGTCAGTATAATCTAGGTTATGCTTCAGTGAGAAACAATCCCCACATCTTTATAGCTTAAAACAGCAAAGATTTGGTTTTTGCTTTCCCTATTTGTCCATTGCATGCCAGCATCATAGTTACTAGGGGACTTCCACCTTGATAAGACAGGACAAAGGAAGTTTAGAGAGTCTCACAAACTACTTCTTAACGCTTCCACCAGGAAATGACACATATTTATTCCACTCACATTTCATTGGCCAGATATAAGTATACGGCTGTTCCGACTACCTCCTACCTACCTTTTTAGAGGAATTCCCCACCCTAAATAATAAGAGATGGCCAAACTCGTGACACTGGGCACTGGACAGATGCGACTGGCAGCAGTTTATTAGTCACATATACTCACAGCTTGGGGGAGGAGGATACTGCATGCCACACAGGGCTTGTGCTCCAGAGCAGTATGAACCAGCAGGGGCTGTGGGAGGCAGGTTCTGTAGTAACAAGAGGATGGGGTGATTCCTGGTTTCCACAGTAGTATGTGATTGATTTGTCTGAATAATTTTGTGGGCTGGCGGGGAAATGAAAGCTCTTAGGTTGAAGACCAGGTGGAGTGCAGCTGAAAGGGGAACTAGTTGAGTAGGGAGCCTTTCCTGCTGGGTGGGGGGCATATCTGGCAAGAGCTGGGGAGCTCATGGCTAGGCCTTTGGGGCCCTGTGAGGCTCAAAGATGTGAAGAAATCACTTGAAATTTTACAATGCAATAGTCATGTATAACTTCAAAGGGAGTGTGAAAGTTCAAACCTGCCAAACATTTGATATTACCTCTGTTCGAATAGATGGTATGATTACCATCTCTTATTCATCTGTTACCACAGAGAGAAAAGGTGATGATGCAGCACCCAAGGGCTTTTTGAGGAGGGCTGGTGCTTGCAGGGTGCTGAACTTTAAAAGGCTGCTCATTATTATTTCAAAAACTTCATGTTCCTAGGACAGTTTCTGACCATATACTTTAATTTCTTAATGAGACACTCTTCAAATTCTCAAGCTTAACATGCTGAGTGATTTTATTTAAAGATGACCTTCACCTGGATTCATTTTAATATCGTTAAATAAAGAAGATGTAATAAATGAGGGATGCCTGTGTTATGTTCTGTGATGAGTCATATTCTATGCTGATGGAAGGATCTTGCTACTCTGGGAGGCAGAGGTGTTAGATTGAGTAAGGACTTGCCAAGGGAGAGTCCCTGAATAGAACCAACTTTGCTTGGCAATATCCGTGAGCGGGCCCAAAGCCAATGACAAGGAAGAGCTTGGGGAAAGCCCGCCGCCACGTGTAGCAGTGAGTGTGTCCATGGATTGTTTGACAATATGCTCTGCAAGTCTCTGTCAGGCTCTGTTTCGGTGGTAAGGTACTTGGACCCTTCCCTCCCCTCCCTTCCCCTCCCCTCCCCTTCCCTTCCATTTGTAAGGTGTGGTTCCTGAGCACTCCCTGGTAGACCTTGTGCCAATGTCAGAGAGTCTGCACTGGGTGAACCCAAGCTACCCCAGACAAGGTCCTTCTCATGGAACCTACATTAGTGGGGAAGACAAACAACAAACAAGCAAATAAGAACATGTCAGATGGTGACGTGTTATGAGAAAAACAAAATGGGGTAACAGGACGGTGTCCCAGGGGAGACAACGTTGGATAGGGTGAACAGGGAGGGTTTTGTTGGGGAGATGACATTTGAGCAGAAACCCAGTTAATGAATATCTAGAGGAAGAACATCAGAGAAAAGAGTAAGTGTACAGGTCTGGGGGTGGAAATAAGTTGAATTAATGTGAGGAAGAGCGAGCAGTCCACTATGGCTAGATGACAAGGGCAGGCCATGGATTTTATTTCAAGGACAATGGGAAATAGGGTGACCACTAGCTCATACAGTGGAATTCTACAATTTAAGAGGAGGCACCCCTCTCTCACATTAAAAAAAAAAAAATTAATGCCTAGGTTAAGGCACAAAATGAACAATGGTTCACTGCATCCCTGCTAGGAGAGAGGACTGCAGAAGGGAGAGAGGAGTGCCCCCTCCCATTGAGGCATGTCCAAAGTGAGAAGAGAGAGGAGTATGGGGTTAGGAAGAGTGCCAACTCTGGGGTTTAATCAGCAGCAGCCAGCCTAAAGTTCACCCAAACAGGGATTCCATAATGCAATCTTCTTTTTAAATCAATGGCCAGACATATGCATCCTATTAGGAATTAGGCAAAGCTACTGCTGTGTGCATGTACCTTTGACTCAACCTAGCTACCCCACATGCTCACCCACTCATTCATTCCTAGAGATGGGGGTGCACATGCATATAACTCCCACCTACTCCCACCCCACCCCTTTACATGTCCCAAGTTTTCTAACACAGCTGAAGAGTGATTTCTTCTGATGGCTACCCCCATATCTCTAAATAATATGGCACAAGCCTTATATCAGATAGGAATTGGGCTCAACTGCCAGTAAGAGAGATTTTTTTAAAAGTTGCTTAAATAAGATAGAGATTTGTTTGTCTTTCATATAAGAGAATCCAAATATAGGGAGGAGAAAGACAGAAGGACCTTGAATCCCAAATGAGTCTAGAGCCACCACAGAAACCCTGGTCTCCCTATGTCTGTCAAGAAAGGAGACAAGAGAAAGGAAATGGGGACCGCCCTACATGTCTGTTGATCTTTAAGGAGCTTTTTCGTAAGTCCCACCCAACAATTTAGGCTTAGATTTCATTGGCCCAAACTTAATTACGTCTCCCCTCCTCCTCTGTCCTGATACAGCTATGTCACTATTTGTCATTAAATTAATAATCAAAATTTACATTTTATGACTATATAAATATTATTTATTCCAGCTCTAAGAAATGAACCATGATTACATTTCTTTTCTTATAAAATTTTGGTTTTTTCTAGAGTTTTTTCTTTTTTTTAGGAGGTACTGGGGATTGAACCTGCGACCTTGTACATGGGAAGCAGGCACTCAACCACTGAGCTACATCCACTCCTCTTTCCTAGAGTTTTACCAACCTTTTTTTTTTTTTTTTT
>JAQZBX010072516.1:0-15055 GCA_029593785.1 Cabassous unicinctus | reverse complement strand
ATAAGAATTATGTTTCCTTGAAGATCAAAATTACTATCAAGAATCTTTTTGTCTAGATTTTAAATGCATAGTTTTATGTTTGTGTACATTACATTTTTTCAGATAGTTTTTAAAGACATCATTTAAAGAAGCAAAAATTACAGCAATTCATATATAAATATATATACATATAAACAAACAGAAGTACAAATATATATGCACATATACATATATAATTACATAATTGATTACCATGAAAATAAATATACTTTTGCAGTTATTTCTGATAAATATTTGGTTAATGTATAACCAAATTTTTACAAGTAGTTGAAAAAATAAGATCACAACTTTTAAACTCTTAACTCTATGTGTTCATGCAGTAGAAGCAAGTAGAGAAATTAGAGGAAACGTAGCTAACTCTAAACTGAAAACAGGAAATACATTTTTGCAATTACTTCTGCTCTATTCTGAAAAATATTTATCTGAAAAATAAGATAAATTTCCTATTAATATTCTTCATATTTCCTTTTTATAGTTACAGCTTTAAATATTATAAGTTTATAATACCAAAACAAATTTTAAATGATTTCAATCCATCATAATTTAATTTCTTCTGCAAGGAATACTGACTGATATTGTGATGTGGCTGTGGGCAGGGATATTAGAATAATAACACTGATTCTCAAATATCGCCATTTATAAAGTAGAACTTTGATATCATCTGTTGTCTATC
The DNA here is from genome assembly GCA_029593785.1 of Cabassous unicinctus. NCBI lineage: Eukaryota > Metazoa > Chordata > Mammalia > Cingulata > Chlamyphoridae > Cabassous > Cabassous unicinctus. The sequence goes on along the minus strand of JAQZBX010072516.1, from coordinate 14,343 downwards.
CTAATTCCCAAACCTCATAAGAAATAAGTTTGTTTCTTCTCTAGACTTCCCTCAATCCTTAAGACCCAAGTTTTTCTGTATATATGATAGTGGGTTCATGCTCTTCAAAAGTAGGTTAATTCCTGTCATAGCTAAGTCTCTTTAGAAATTAACCATTTTGAGGAATAAGGGTAGGGAAGACAAGAAACGAGTAATCTGCCGATTAGCTTCATGATCAAGAACTATTCTCTAACTATCCCCCTATTCCTCCTTTTCATGGGGGTGATTCATACCTGCCTTGCACTACTATAAGACCAAGGAATTCTATTTGGTTAGGAAAATAACATAGATATTCACAATAATCATGATAAATTGCACTGAGTTGTAATCTGAGAATTGGGGAAATAAGCATTTTCTAAGGAAACCCAACTTTCCACAACATTTCTGTCTTCAAGTACATATATGGAATCAAACCTGTATTTCTGAGAATACCATAAGCAGTTAATGGACATTCAAAGCCCCTTTCCACTTTATCTTACTTCCCATAGAAACGCAAGCCTTGTTATCAGTCTTTTTGTATGTCCTTTAATATCTTAGTTTCTGGATAGCCAAACAGTGAACTGAATGCAATCTGGTCCAGTTGCCCAGGGCCTTGGTTAGAATCAATGCACATGCACAGCCCTCCACCTCTAAATTCCTTGATCTCTGTGTACTATTGGCCTGAGCCTTTAAAGGAAAATATATATTATATATTCCAAGGGAATATTTCAGAGCATCAAAGATGCAAGCACTGTTGTGGGAATCAAGTTGATCTCTATGGAAGGAGGAAAAAAGATTAAGAGCTTTCTGTTCTTAATGCTCAAATGATGAGACACAAATAAGTAAATAATTTCGTTTGTATGTATCTATATGTGTGCTTGAGTGTGATCATTTATATATTGGAGAGAGATGAGAATGAATGCAAATATTTTTTATTTTAACAATACACATCACAGAATGCACCATTTTAATCACATGCAAGTGTACAATTCAGTAATATTGATTATGCTTACAATATTTGGCTACCATTTCACCAATAATGGATGAACCTTGCATACATCCTGGTAAGTAAAATAGACCAAACACAAAAAGACAAATACTGTATCATCTTGCTTATATGAAATACCTAGAAGACACTTCATAGAGACAGATGCGATTTATAGGGTACCAATGGCTAGGGTGGGGAGCAGGAAGAAGAAATTATAATTTAATGGGCAAGTAGATTCAGTTTGAGGTGATGAAAAAGTAGGGGAATTGGATATCTGTGATGATAGCACATTGTAAAATGGTACATCCATTATGTAAATCAGTTTGAAGTTCTCTCAGAAAGTTAAACATAGAATTATCATGTAACTTGGCAAGCCTTGTTTATACCCCCAAAAATTGAAAGCAAGGACTTGAACAGATATTTGTACAGAAATGTTTATAGCACCATTAGTAACAAAACCAAAAGGTGGAAGCAATCCAAGAGTCCATCAACAGGTGAAGAGAAAAGCAAAATGTGGTATGGTCACACAATGGGATATTATGCAGCTGTGAGAAAAGATGATGTTCTGGTGAAAGCTACAACATGGAAGAGATTTTTAAGACTACATGTTGAGTGAAATAAGCCAGATTCAAGATGACAAATATTATATGATCTTACCTACAGTAAGTAAATTTCCTAGAGTCAGATTGTAGATTAGAGGTTACCAGGAGCCTGGAGCAGGGGGAGACAAGAGGGAGTTATTGCTCATTGGATGCAGAGTTTATGTTTAATATAATGAAAAATTTAGGGTAATAGGTATTGGTGGTGGTAGCACAATATTATGAATGGAATTAATAGGACTGAATTCTACAATTAATAGTGGCCAAAATGGTCAAAGTTTGAATTTTATATATGTTACTATAATAAAAAGTTTTAAAAAAAGACAAAAGTGTTGAGTGAAAAAGTAAGCTATAGAATGAGATCTTTAGCACAATAAGATATATTTAAGGGAAGCGGATGTGGCTCAAGTGATTGAGCTCCCACCTACCACATGGGAGGTCCCAAGTTCAGTTCCCGGTGCCTCCTGGAGAAGAAGAGCAAGACAGTGAGCTGGCACGATGGGCTGGCATGGTGAGGTAATGCAACGAGATGATGCAACAAGAGACACAAGGAGGAAACACAATGAGAGAGACAACAAAGTGGGGAGTAGAAGTGGCTCAAGCTATTGAGTACCACTCTCCCACATGGGAGGTCCCAGGTTCGGTTCCTGGGGCCTCCTAAAGAGAAGACAAGGCAACACTGAGAGCAGACAGTGAATGGACACAGAGAGCAGAAAACTAGCACAAGCAAGGGCGGGGGGGGGTGTGAATAAATAAATATTTCAAAAAAGATGTATTTAAGTTTAAACACATAAAATCATTCAAGTTGCATTTTTAAAGATATTCACATATCCAAAAATATATGCCAAAACATTGGAGAGAGTGGGAGATGAGAAGTAGGAGTGGAGTCAGAGGGGGAAAAATTTTTTGCCCTGTCAGAAGATAGAGTGTCATGAATAACGAGTATGCAGAAAACAGCTCTCAGAACCTCAGCTTCCTCTTGAGAATCATTAGTGACAGACATACTTAAGACTATGGATCTGCAAGAGAATTCCTAGGAAGAGAATGTAGGAAAAAATTAGGGCTAAATCCAGTGATATGCTAAATACCTAAAAATCTGGCATAATGGAGGATCTAGAAAATGAGGTTGTAAAGAAATATTCAGCAAGAATTCAGAAAAGCATAAATGTGTAGTGCTTCTGAATTTAAAAAATGGGAGTATTTCAAGATATCAGGAATATTGACTGCAATTCAAATATTTCTGAAAGAGAGTGTTATGTGAGCACAAAGAGAGCCTATTTTATTTATAACGTGGAAAGCACTGATGAAATTGATAAAAGCACTTTCAGGTGATTAGAGAGATAGGAGAAAGAAGGGGAAGAATGATTCTGAATTGAGAAAGTAAAGGGAAAGAATGTTGACAACATGTTCTAGGAGTTTTGATGTTAAGATTAGCAGAGAAATTGGAGGATGCAAGGAGGGCAGTTATATTATATGGAATAAGATGGTTTTTGTAGGATTTTAAAATTATAGATAATAAAGGATGACTCATGAAATAATTAAATATAATTCAATGAGTATACTTAGCTGGATTGGGGAGAAAAAATGTCTATTCTTGTCCATTCAACAGGGAGGAATGAGTTAAAATGTTTATTTTATATTCCTATATGATAACTTATTTTATGAAACATTAATATAAAACTACTATTTTCTTCAGTCTCATTTAATTTAGAAGAACTTTAAGTATTAGAGAGAGAAATTTAATTTTTCTTTTTTAGTTTCACAATTGGAAATAAGATGAAACAAGTACTTTTTGCTCCCCTCTCGTGCTGCTTTCATGAAAAAAAATGTACTGTTTCTTACATTTGGTTAAGATATCTATCTCTCCCTACAAACTGTATGCTTTTAAAGATCCTCTGAAAGGAAACATAAAAATACAATTATTCTATAATGAAACAATTTTGTGTGTGGCCTGGCTTGGGAAAAACTTTTCAACTGAATAACTTGATTTAGTAAGATACCCAGAAACATAAAACTTATGATGCTTAAGAGTCCATAGGATAATTCCTAGCTTCTCCTGCAACAAGTTATTGAGAAAACAGAGGTATTTAAGTAATGATGAGAAAAATATAGCATAGATGTTCCAGATGAAAATAGCAACTGGCTATAAGTCTGGAAATCACTGCCTCTATCTGAAAATGGGGTCCAGAAAAGAAGATGTGGTTCCAGAACATCTCCTTCCACTTTATTCATTTGCTCATGAAAAAAATGTCTCATTAAGTTTTGTTCAAAAAAACTTGGGTTAATAATGAAGTTAATTTTCCCCAGAGGTAAAAAGGTCCAGAATTCAAAGAGCAGATATTGGTCATGCCAGGGATGTGGAGTCTCAGGACACTTATTTTCCATGCATCATTTACCATCCTCCCTTTTCATGGTTAAAATAGTACTCCCAGAAACATTTTAACAGTTCCTGAATAAACAGGCAGGTGGGAGTAATCCATCCCTTCTTTTCTGATCAGTGGAAAATATTTGTTCATATGCTGTGGGATTTGGTGTCCTTAGAACTAAAAAAGATCCTTAGGACACTGACTTGAATCTGCTTGGTTTTCACTCCATAGACAACAGGATTCATAGTGGGAGGCAGGAGCAGATAAATATTTGCCACAATGATGTGGCAAGATGGAGGGATAACGTGGTCCCCAAAGCGATGGGAAAAAAAGGAGAAGAAAGCTGGAGTGTAGGAGAAAACAATGGCACAGATGTGGGCAGTGCAGGTGCTGAAGGCCTTCTGGCGAGCATCTGCTGATGAGAGGCTGACCACTTGCCCTGAGGATCATGGTGTAGGAGACTGTGATGCACAGGATGTCAAAGCCCCCAATCAAGAGGGCTACCATCAGACCATAGACAGCATTGACCTTGACATTGCCACAGGATAATTTGGCCACAGACATGTGTTCACACTAGGTATGGGAAATTATATTGCCTCTGCAATAGGGCAGGCGTTTAGTGAGGAAAGTGAAGGGAATCATTAGCAACACCCCTCTCAGGAATGTGGCAAGCCCAACCTTTTCAATAACAAGGTTGGTGAGGATAATTGAGTAGCGCAGAGGGTAGCAGATGGCCACGTAGCGGTCCAGGGCCATGTGCATGAGCACCCCAGACTCCATCCCTGTGAAGGTGTGGACAAAAAACATCTGAGCCAGGCGTTCATCAAAGCTGATTTCCTTGAGATGGAACCAGATAATGCTGAGGGCTTTAGGGATTGAGCTAGAGCACATGACAAGGTCAGTGAAGGAAAGCATGGCCAAGAAGTAGTACATGGGCCTGTGCAGAGAGTCTTCATAACGGATGAGGTAGAGGAGTCCACAATTCCCTACCATAGCGATAACATACATGGAGCAGAATGGGAAGGAAATCCAGACATGCATGTCTTCCAGGCCTGGGACTCCATTCAGAATGAATGATGCTGAGGTCAGGTCTGTTTTATTCAGCATTAGCATGATCAGGTATTATGATCATCAAAATATTTTAAAATTTACATGGGTTTTCCTAGTGTAAGCAAAAGAGACAGGAAATGACAGGTTATGGACAATTTCTCCTCCTCAATTTTCTTTTATTCATCAGTGCATTTTAAAGATCAAGCACCACGTTTTCTGAGTGGCAGAGAATAGGTTATTTTTATTTATTTTTTGCTTGTTTATGTGTTGTTTGTTCACTAAATAATTGACCAATTAATTCAGAAAATTCTTTTTTAGTATCTACTGTGTCCCAGTTCTCTTCACAGACACTGATTCTATATTAATTTAAACAAGACAGAGTTCCTGTCCTCTTAAATTTATAATCAAGTGTAAATATGTTCTGACTTTTGTAAAGTGATTTTTGTTAGGATACCTTACTTAAATTCATAACCACACGTTACCCCTCAGATATTATCTTAAACAAAGTCCTTTGATCATCTCACCAATGACCCAACAGTTATGATGAGGATGTTTTTATTCTTAAGGAATGGCTGATATTTACTTTGCTTACTATAACCAGGCATTGTTTAATATATTTGAGATGTATTAATTCATTTAATCCTCTATAGAACTTGGGATCTTACAATTCAGTGGGAAGATTCTGATTCAGTTTTCTTACTTCTTAATATGCCGTATCCTTGTCCTTGACTTTGGCTGGCATAGATGTATTTAGAGTACTGTTTTTAAATTTCTCCTCAGAGTAGTCTTCCAGCCACGACTGGGGACTAGTTAACATTAGTTACGATGGTGACTATATCATTAATTCACATCATTCCCTTTATTCTATCTTTTTGTCGATCTCTTTTACCATCAGATACTGATTGCCCTCTGAAATTTTCTGGAGTCTGTGACAAAAAAAAATAGACTTCTTGTTATTAATATACATTACTAAAGGCATGAATATACCTTGCTTCATTCTTCTAGTTTCTCCATCTAATACTGATCATTCAGTAATATCTTGGCATCTCTAATTTTTATTGTTTCCTTACCTGTTGTTCTCCCTGACCTTTTGGGTTTACAATATTTATTATTTTAAAAATGGAACTCATTTTACTTGGTTTACAATATAAATATAGGTTGCCATGTGACATTTCTAATCACATGTCAAATTTATTTCTACTCCAAGAGCAAAATTAATCAATCCCAAAATCTGTATTTATTTCTAAATCTTATATTCAAGTTAACTAAATATTTGGGATGAAGAAATAGCCTCTCATTATTTCACTCGTCTCTTTATTTCTCATGAATATTTATTGAATACCTACAATGTCACAATATAAAGAACAGACAGGTTTTTCCTTTAAGAATACCAGAGTATAATGGAGAAATCAAGATGCACATAAATAACCACAGTAATGTGACAAGAACTATAGAAGTATGTGCAAGATTATAAATGAGCACTAAACCATTAAAGTGGATGTGGATTGTTGGTGATGGAGTGTTTGGAGGAAGGATTGGTGATTGTCAAGATAGGCTATGTTGAAAAGAAGGTTTTTGATATCAATTTTGAAGGAAGACAAGTTGTAAGAAAGATACATTTGTGGAATGAACCCCAGGGAGAAGAATCTACATGTGAAAGCACAGACATCAAAACAATCAAGTTTGTGAGAATTCAAAATAGTGATGTGCCTTGTGTGTGGGCTGTCACATCACAGGAGGGCAGCTGACAAGGGCTAGTCATTCTTGTCCTACTACATTTTGGCAGGAGCTGTATCACAAAGGATCTTGTAAATATCAGATAACAGGTATTCTTTGAAATGAAGAAAAATATAATAAAGAATTCACAAGAATCCTGAAAATCATGAATTAAATGAATGGTGCTTGGGAACCTTATCATGCGGTATAGAAGTCTGAGCCCTTTTTCTCTCTAAGGAAATATTCATTCCTCTTAAAGAGTGAGGGCAGAAGATGGAAGAAAAAAATGTATGAGATATTACAGTCTTTCTGATCAGTGGTAAGCAAAATAAGTGGCAATAATAGATAGGAAAAATAATAACATCATTTAGGTAGCCAGCGCCAAGGCGTCAGAAATTTGATGTAAGCTTTCTACTCGTTAGAGTGAAGGAACTATTTGTAATCAGATTTCCCAAACAGCCCAATTGGCTACCACTAATCATCATCCCTAAATTGCAAATGGTGTATATTATTTTCCATGAAAATATCATCAAGTAATTTAACGGTAATTCTACCAATTTGTTAGGCAGAACACCTAGGTTGTAGAAATGATTTTCTCAATTCACTTAAATTCGGTGAAACATTTTTTTTTTTTGACTTCTCAATTTCTCTAGGTCAGATTAGAGCAACAAGAGCAAGATCTTAGTGAAATATATGGATTTTAACCTGGTTTTTCCAATTCCTAAAGCTGTGTATGTAGACAAATTATGTAACTTCCTTAAAATTCAGATAACCTAGCCTTTAAAATATGGATAAAAATGTTGTTATGAAAAATGCATAGTTCAGAAATCAAGTCTCAGTCACCTAATTTATGACAAAGGAAACACCGCAGATTGTGGGGCAAAATGGTATTTTCAACAAATAATGTGGGTTCAACTAGATATGTGAGTGGGGAAAAAGAAACATATTATCCCCTAACACATCCATATGCAAAAATCAACTTCAGAAAAATATTAAATCTAAATGTAAAAGACACTACACACATCCTCTTTTATATCTGGAGTAGGCAATGATTTGAAATCAGGACACAAATAGTGCTAACCACAAAAAAAGACAGATAAGATTAAATTAAAATGAAATTTTTTATGAGAAGACACTCTTAAAAGTATGAAAAAGATAAGCCAAACTAGGACAAGATATTCTCAATGCACATATCCAACAAAAATTTTGTACCCATTATATATAAAGTATTCCTACAACACCAATAAGAAAAGGAGGGGAGGAGCAAAAGTCTTAAACATACACTTTACAAAAGAGGAATAAAAGTGCCAATAAACATGTAAATAGGCACAAACTTTTTAATCATCAAGTAAATAAATACATACTGAACTTCTCATGACATAGCAGTATTTAGCAAACAGAAGGACTAAAATGTAAAAGATCACAAATACCAAAAGTTGACAAGGATGTATGAGGATTCTCATAGGAGTATAAATTAGAACAACGGTTTTTGAAGTATCTTGGAATAATAAATATATTCATAAACAATAGTTCCATTCCAACAAAAGTATGTACATACATTCACCAGAACATCGCTTGAACTAGAATGCATATTGCAGCAGTATTTGTAGTAGACTGAAACCGGAAAATACCTAAATGCCCTTCAACATTAGAATGGGTAAATAAATTTTGGTACATTCCCACAATGGAATTCTGTATAACAATGAGAATAAAAGGTCTACTATGACACGCAACAGCATAGAGGAATCTTACAAACATAGCATTAATTTATTAAAGAATATGTAATATTGATGCCATTTATATAAAATACAAAAATGGGTCAAACTAATCTGCTATTACAAATAAGACACTGTTCTCCCTAGATGGGAGAGTGTAATAACTAGAAAGAAGCATAAAGTAGAGAGTTCTTGAAGAATGTGATAAAATTCTTTATCTTAATCTAGTTGCAGGGTATATAGGAATTCAGGCTGCAAGAATTTAAAAAGGTGTAATTTGATTAATTGTTCATATTTCATATGTATATTATAATTTATTAAAAAGAAAATATATGGCAGAAAGGAGTGAGTGAAGCAGCATGTTAAATCATCCTATTGCATTTTTAAGTATTCAGCATCCAGATTTTTATATTCTTCTCAGGCTAACAGCCATTTTGGCATAGCTTACACAAATTAATGCTGTAGGAAGCAATTAAGTGCCATCAAATAAATGCTCTCAAGTGCCCCATAAGAGGAAAGATTCCTCCTGCCTTCCATTAATAACAAAATTAACTATTTTAAGATCATTATCCTATAAAAGCATAGGGTCACACAGAAATTCTATGTCATAAAGTGACACCAAGAAATGACATCATTTTTTATCAAAAGGTAACTTGTGTTGGAAATGGTGAAGCATCACAGGTTGAGCAATTTAATAAACATGCCCTTCAGGGACTCACCTCATGTCATGACAGAATATTAGAGTTGTACAGCGTGTGTGACAAGAACACCTGTGTACTTAACCTAGACTTGGGGTAAATCAAAGAAATCTTCCCAGAGGACTGGACAAATGCTCTCAGATCCAAAGAATGATTAGGGTTATGACAGATCACAATGGAAGAAACAGCGTAACTCCTGCTTCTGTTTGCTATTTTGGTGCTTCCGCTGCCAAATCCCTCCAACCTGCCACTCCTGCCATATGTAGCTAATTCTCCCTATCCTTAAGGAAGACCCAACTGTTTCCTGGATATGTTAGTAAATCGTCCTCTAAATGAGCTTAAAATAATGTGTCTTCAGCAATTCCAGACTTAGAGGTAAGAAATTGATTTGTTGACAGAAATATTTTCTTTCATTATATTTACTTCATGGTACTATAAAAATCATTTCTTTTTGGGGAATCCTCCACAATTCAATGAATTCATTGATATTAGGGACAGTTTGTATTTACATTTACACATTATTTGGACCTAATTCTAATTAATTTTTAAAAATCATATATATAATACAAAAGAGTGCATCAGAATGAAAACTACTCACAAAGGTTTAAAAAACATAGGTGCAACCTTTTTAGGTAAACAGAAACATACCAAAGAATTGAGGAAGATGTATTAATGCCAGACAGAGAATTCAAATAAAAAACACTTGGGTCAAGAACACTTTTGGGAAATAAAAGTTGTGGTGGTGTGCAGTTAAAGTGGATTGTACCAAATTCATTCATTTGCAGGTGTGAAAAGGTTTTTCCACAACTCAAATCATGAAAATCACTAAAACTCACTTCCTTACTTTAATATAGACTGGAGGTTTTAAAATGAGGATTTCTCAAATTTACATTTAAACCGTATGACATTTTAAAATCTGACTTTCAATTTTCTATTTAAGGTAAGTGGTTTGTTTTAAGTTAACATTTTAGTTCTGCAAATCCAAGGAGTGTATTAATTTGCATTTTGGATAAAAGCATAAAATATGGTGTTTGCAATATAAGAAATGTTTATCCTTGAAGACCAAATTTCAATCAATTAACAATGTATGTTTGTAATCTACATTTATATTTCAGGTTGTTTTCACATACATCAACAGAAACATAAATTTTAAATGGTATAAATATATATATACACACACAATTAATTAAAGTTGCAATAAGATAGTTTTGTAAAATTACTTCTCAATAACTTGTGATTATTATAAACTAATCAAATAGGATTAGTATTCTTTTTTCTCTCAGTCCCCCTTTAATACATTGAACTGTTTCAGTCCATACAGTGCACTGTAAATAACTGCAATTTTGCAGCTTATCTTGTAATTAGAGTGTAACATGGCAAGGGTGGACAATATTAGTTCGGTGTTTTAATGATTTCTGCACAGAAACAATAATCTGGGTTGGAGACAAAGATACTGTGCGTTTTTGTGCGTTTTTTCCAAGTGTCCCTAGCTCTAATGCATTCTAACCATTTATCTATGTATTAGAAGCAAGTAGAGATATTGAGGGAAGCATAGGTATATGTTAACTGAAATCAAGAAATATTTTTCTGGCATTAAGTGTGCACTATTTTGAATAATGTACATTTTTTAATACAAGATAAACATTCTCTTTATATTCCTCATATTTCCTTTTTATAGCTATATAGGTTTTAACAACTAAAAACGAATGTATTCTATCTCAGCAGTTTGGGTCCCATCTTCAATGTATTTGCAAAGCTCTAGAGATCTAAGCATTAGCTACACATTTAGGCAAGTTTCTTTTTTGAATCAAATTCAAAATTATTTCACTACCTTATAATTTTCATTTCTTCTGCAAGAAAATTTAGCTTATTCTGCTTGGGTGCAGGCAGGGTTATTGGAATAGTAATATTGACATTACTATTAATAGTAATTTTAACTGTTACCAGTTATAAAGTACAATTTTGATATCATTTGTTGTCTGTCCTCTTTCTTAAGCCCTATCTGCAATACATTTGTTTATTTCACTCTGCCATCTTCAGTTCTTTAGACCCAGGTTCTTCTTCTCATAGAAGAATCGTTTGTTCTGTGTTAGTTTTGCTATTCAAAATGGATGAAACAAAGAAATAATTAAGTGTTCCAAGAAAATAACTGAGAAGATTAGCATCTGATTTTTGAGGGATAAAGGGAGGAAAGATACGGAGCAAAAGTATTCTGACCATTTGTCTCATGAACAAGGACTATTCTCTAGCTTTCCCCCATTTTTCTTTTTCACAGGTGCAAAATTCACACCTGACTTCTACCACTACTGAACTAAGGATTCCTATTTGGTTAAAAAAATACCATAGCTGTTCATGACCATCATGAAATAATACATAGAATTTTAATGACAGAGTTGGGAATATAAACACTTTCCAAGAAAGCCCAACTTCAGACAACATTTCTGCTTTCAAATTGGATAGATAGAGTCATACATTTCTTTCTGGAAAAATAATAAATAATTAATTATTTATATATATATATATATACACACACATATACATATACACACACACATGTTCAAAGCCTCTCCAATTTTTCTTACTGCCTACAAAAAAATTCCTGTCACTAGTCCACTTTTTTATGTCCTTTAATACCTTAGTTTCTGGATATCAATACAGTGAGCTGAACGCAATCTGGTCCAGGTGTCCAGGGCCTTGGTTAAAAAACATCATAATCCTAGAATCACTGTACATACACACCCCTCCACCTTTAAATCCCTTGATTTCTGTGTACTATTGCCCTCAGCCTTTAAAGGAAAATATGTGCTATATATTCCAAGGGGACATTTCAGAGCACCAGAGTCACAGCTGCTGGTTGGGAATCTAGATAACTTCTGTAGGAGGAGGAAAAAAATAGTGAGCGCTTTCCATTCTTCATGCCCAAATACTAATACCTGAATATCTAAGTGAATAATTTCATATGTGTGTATCTATGTGCTTTTCATGATAAGCATGGTTATATGGGGGGAGGGAAAACAAAAATTAGCAAAAGCTTATTTTAATGAAAACTAGTGATTTTAATCTTTATTGCAGATTTGTGTTGCTTTCTTTCCCACTGGACTGGGGAAATAGGTTGAAAGTGCTTAAGGAGAGTATGTTTCATTCATTTACCCACTGATTCGTTTGTTTATTAATTATTTTATTTGTGTGTGGTTTCACTCTTGATATATATATAATATTTATTGAGTACTTACTACTCCCCAAGTTTGACTAGCAATTACATTATGTAAATATGGCCCCTGGGTCAAAAAGTTTATTTTCAATGAGGGAAACGATGGATATTATGACAGTCTAGAAAGCCATCAAGTTTAGGTTTATTGCACGTAGGTATTAAGTTAGAAATAATTAGATGAATGTCCAAACCTTGAAAAAATAATGATCATGAAGATGATAATGATATTAAAAAGATACAGCTAATTCTAATTTTAGTTTCATTTAATATAGGTAATAAAAGTAATGTCTATATATTTTGAACATTATGGTAACGTAAAAAGGAGCTTTGAAGATTAAAAAGCACCCACAGCTCTTTAAGTTAGAGGGAACTTCTAATGTATACCTATCCTGAATTTTTAAACCATATAAGTCAATTTCTTAATACACACATTTATTATGTCATAGCATGTTACAATGTGAATATTGCTATTTCCATTTAACATATAATTACATCGTTCTAAAGTGGGATTATTATGATTCAATAAAAGTTCATCATGGATGTATATAATTTATTTAAACATGTTCCTATTCTTACATAGAGAGAGAACATTTTCTTTTTAAGGAATGCTCTAATAAATGAACATGTCTGTGAAACTTTTATAACATTTATAATCTAATTATTTCCTCAAAATAAATTCCTATTGTGTATTAGAGTTCCCATTTTTTCATGCCAATAATTACGGGCAAATTTGGTGAGAGACTATTATCTCATTGTCATTTTTTTAAATAAATTTTTTATTTTTTTAAAGATACTTACATTACATAAATGTTACATAAAAAATAGAGGGGATTCCCATATGCCCCGCTCCCTATACCTCCCACATCAATACCATCCTTCAATTGGTGTGGTACATTCGTTATAATTGATGAACACATTTTTCATTGTCATTTAACTATGTTGTTGCTTATTTACTAAGTTTACTAAATTAACTTTTAAAATATAACATTGCTGTTTGTAATGCACTGTGATGAGAGAAAGTTGCTTGTGTTATTTCTCTTTATAGGTCTTCTTAAGGATATTTTGTGACCTCCACAGAGTATGATCTGTTTTAGTTAATGTTTTAAAAGTGCTTAAGAAGAGTAAATATTATTTAATATTAGGTTAAATATATGGCCATCAGATATACCTTATTAATTAAGTTTACTTATTTTTTGAAACCTTTGCTGGTCTTGGACTAAAAGTAGTGTATTCGAATCTCCCACTATTAGCGTTTCTGTTTTTCTTTCCTTTCCTGTAGCTTCTGATTTATCAGGGGATTGCTGTCTTTATGTGTGTGAGTGTATTATATTATTATAAATTGTAAAGCATTATATAATGTCCATCTTTACATCTTTTAATGCTGTTGATGAATATATAATTATGTCTTTATTTTTCATTTTCTGACTTTATTTTTGTCATATATATTTGTATATGTAAATATATTTTTCTGAACAACCAATTCCAATACTATCAATTTTTGTATTGTGATATTCATCTTTATTATGCTTTTATTATTTGTGATATTTTGTTTCTAATTCATATATGAAAATGCATTAAAGTTTTATTAAATTAAAATGTAAAAACAAAATTATCATTAAGATTTAAAGGAAAGTAGTAGAACATTAATCATAGGCATGGAAATATTCTAAACTTGAACAAAACTTTTATAAAAGTATGAGAGTATGCACATATTCAGAGACATTTATATCATAGAAGAAACACATAAGAATGACAATTTTTAACATATAGAAATCAAATGATGGCAAGTATTTTTGTCTGCTTTGTTCATTTTTGTTTCTTAACATCTAACAAGTGTCTAGCATAGGAGCTTTAAAAATAATTGATTGGAATAATATTATATGATAAAAAATTATTTAGAATTTTTGAGGGTTGGCATACTGGACATGTATAATGATATGCATAGTGCATTACTTTTTCTGCCCTCCTCTCATTTTAGAGCT
>JAQZBX010072515.1:0-15054 GCA_029593785.1 Cabassous unicinctus | reverse complement strand
TTTGAGCAACAAGGAGGCTCTCAGGTGGTAACCCTTAGGCACCCCATAACAGTAGGCTACATTTCAATTGGAAGAGCAAATACTCATAAGGCTAGTCCTCAATAACAAGAACCAATCAGTGGGCCATCCTCTTTTGCCAGACACTGCCTCTGCACTCTGGGGACGGTTGCTGCTCCCTTGGGGAATGTAGCAGAGCTCTGCTACAAATCTTTCTTACAGAATTTCAACTCCTCTAACTAGATTCTCTTCCTTCCAGGAGATGGAGCTTAATCCTCCTCCCCCTTGAGTGTGGGCTGGATTTAGTGACTCGCATAGAAAAAATAGAGTATAAAGGGAAAAATGGAACTTTACAGTGGAGAAATCTGGCAAACACTATCTTAACTAAATGATCAAGGCTAACCTCATCAGTGAAAAGTCATATTGATACCAGGTACCCCCAATATGAAGTGATGAGGAAATTTCTCCCCTACCATATTCCTCCTCCAAACCCATAATCCCAGTCTGATCATGAGAAAAACATTGGAAAAATCTAAAATGAGGGACATTCTACAAAACACCTGACCAATACTCCTCAAAACTATCAAGGGGGACTGAGAAACAGTCAGAGACCGGAGATTAAGGCGACGTGACAACGCAAGGCGACCCAGTACGCGGGACTTGCTTCTGGAGCAAAAGAAAGGTGTTAGTGTGGAAATCTGTGAAATACAAATGACATCTGAACTTTAGTTAAGACCATTGTTGGTTTGTTAATTTTGGCAAATGTACCATGGTAATGGAAGACGTTAACAACGGGGAAAACTGAGTGAGGAGACTATGTGAACTCACTGTGTTTTCTTTGCAACTTTTGCATAAATCTAACTCCATTCCAAGATAAAAATTTATTTTAATAACTGCTCGCCCACACCATCAAAGACTCTCCACCATTCTTCTCATTGTGGCCCACATTCAATTGTTGGAACAATGGGATGGCATTTCCCAGGCCTAGATGCTGATTTGGAGCCTCTTTTTCATGAAGTCTCCAAGACGCAAGTTCTCATAGCCAAAATCATCCCATCTCAGAGGGGCACAGGGCTCCTCAGAACATGAAGACAGCTCTGTAAGAATTCCAAAGAAAATAAATAGGGTTTCAAAGAAGAGAAGAAAGGGAAGTTGCTTGCAGCATGTTTATAGTTTGGAACACCATAAAATAGAAAACAAAAACACATATAAAACTCCAGTAGTCAACTTGAGAAGAATTCTAAAGCAGACCAAAGAGACGGTGATGCTCTGAGATAGAACAACCACCCACTGAACCTCCCTCGAGCCAGCACGCAGTAGTACTCCACAAAACTGAGTCAAAAGTAAAGGAATTGCTGTAATAAAAACATATTTTAAAAAAAGAATAATAGAGTGGGTTAGGGGGAAAATACACCAAATGTAAGATATGGTCTATAATTAGTAGTAAGATTTTGACGATGCTCTTTCATAATTTGTAACAAATGTTTCACAACAATGCAAGGTGTTGGTGGTGGGGTGATGTATGAGGCCCCTGTAAGATGTTATGCATGTTTGTTTTATAAGTTCACAACTTTTACTATGCACTTGTTTTTTATATTTGTTCAAGTATGAATGATATACTTCAATAAAATTTTAAAAAATAATAATAAAGGAATTTTAAAAGAGCCCCATCGCCTGCATCTGCTGTTAAACAGGAAACATAAGGACTTTGCATTCAACTGGATCTATTATTTTTAAGAAAAGCATTCGGATTTTCATGGGAAAGTAACACAGGACCTGGATTTTGCCATGTTCCAGGTTCAGTCTACTCAAAAGCCCAGGAAAAAAAAATATGTTGAACCTCATACACATAAACTTCTAGGACCTGATAGTGGATAAAACACATGATTTTAAGTATATCTGTAATTATACATTTGTTCCAAGCAAATATAATAATGTCTTTGCTAATTAACTTATGTATCCTTCAATCGGCATCCCACTGTATTTCAAGGGAGCAAAATCTTGTAAAATATACTGTGACATAGCTGTTCAAAATGAATAGCAGACATCAGGAAATTTACCACTACCTCTTTCAAAAGCCATTATTTGCTTTCTAATTGGGCTGCTTATTGTGGAGAAGTTGTTTTGAAAATGATTAATTATATGAAACACTAGGACTTACAAAATTTGGCAGTGATTTAGAAACACCATTTACATCAGATTGACTACTTTTCAATAAATCTTTCAACATCCGTCTAGGACTTAATCATTAACTCTTCCTTGGCCAGATTACCAAAGCAAGAGACAGAAGGGATGTTGACCTTTATCAAGCACGGCCTATGTTCTGCGAATTACCCATCTTATTTTTTCCCTTCCTTCCCCATCCCTAAGAAGTAGGTAATCTCCTCCTTTCACACACAAGGAAACTAAGTCTGTGAGCACTTCAATTCCAGATCAGGTCACACTCCTGAGAGTACAAGATAAGGGATTTGAACTCAGCACCATTTCCTATCAAAACGAAGCTTACCACAAGCCCATGCTGCCATCACAGAAATACTTCGGTAGATAAAGTTGGTTAAAGAGAACATGAGAGTTAGGACTAAGATCCGCAGTGGACAAAATATTGAAGTAAATTTTCTTTTTATCTGCCGCTGCTCCCAGCTCTTGCTTTGTTCTCTTTTCCTCCCACTTCCAAACTGCCCTGTCTTGGATCTTATCCCTGCAGTTTACAGTCAAATCAGTTGTAATTGACAGAAATCCCAGCTCAAAGTAGCTTAGATAATAAAGGAAATTTGTAACATCAATTATTAGAAAATCCAGAAGTAGGGCAGATTTTGAACCAGGCTTTACCCTGGGCTCAAACAGGGGGGCTGGGGACCTATTTTGTCTCCCTAAATTTCTTTTTTCCAATTTCTCAGTATTGGCCACATTTTCAAAGTGTCTTTTCTGCATGGGAGAACCAGGGCCAAATGTTTCCTAATTTGTATCTAGTGTAATAGAGGTGTTTCACATGTCCCAGTCATTAAGTATTTTTAATCCTGAGATGCACTCATTCATTCATTCATGTATTTATTCAACAAATATTTACGAGCATGAGTATGATCCAGGCACAGTTCTAAAAGATAAAGATAAGGAAGCATACGAGGCAGACAGACCTCTGCCCAAGAAAGATTAAATCATATGGGACAGACATAAGTGAACAATATGCCCTTTAATTTCATGCACATGTAAGTAATACTAAAGAACAATTAAGCAGGGTAGAAAAGAATGGGGGGTGGGGGCAGAGAAGGAGGGAGAGATGGATTATAGTGGAAATAGAGCACAGATTAGCAAAATAGTCTGCAGGTCTTTGGCTCTTTTCCCCAGCATTTTATGCTTCCAGGCCAGAATTTGTTCCGTATTTTCTCAGAAAAGAGTGCTGGCTTATTCATCCAAAATGGTAACTATGTTTCCAATATGTGTTATCATCAAATGGTAATGGTTGCCAGGAGAAGGAGATTGAGGGGGATTCTGAAGCCAGATGAAGCCCTAGCAAAAAATAGGGAAATGGTCAGTTTTCAGTGTCTGCTATGGATACAGAAGTGGAAAGGGTCTTTCTCCAGGAATTTAACATGCTTCCCCTACACCACACTTTGAGAACCTCTGTTAAACTCAGCAAGTTTCTTTAATAATGTTTTTTTTTCTCTGCCAAAGAGAAGCATGTTAGAAATTTAGATGAGATAGCAATATAGCCAGAATAATCCAGAAAGGTCCAAATTCTGTCTTGGTCCAGAGGATTGCCCTCTCATTCCCATCCCCCACTCCCCACCTCTGGCTCTGTGGTTTCCTGTGGCACATGTGTACATTGGACAATGGGAAATAAGCCTCCATTTTACTGTTTTCAGGTGCACATTATCTGCGAAGTAAAGTTCCCTGGTAAATTCCACGAGAGACTTTGACATATGCTCAAGACCTCAGTATGGTATTTCCCTTCCAACCACCATGTTAAATATGATGAAAAGTCTTCAATACTTAAAAGTTTTGGTGAGAAGAGGAGAAGGATCCAGTCCGGTTCTGATACCCACCTGGCAACATGGTGCTAGGAGGAGAAGACCAAACAGGCCAGGGCAAATTTCTTGTCCCCATCATTGTTTAGATGGAGGAGGCAGCAGAAAGAGCCATGCCCATGTGTGTGATTTTTAACTCTGGAAAAATGTGGCTCCATCATGTCCTGAAAATAGAAATATTCAAATCCTAGCACTTGCACCTGTGAAAGCAGCCTTATTGGAAATAGGGTTTTTGCAGATGTAATGAAATTAAGATGAGGTCATACTGAGTTAGGGTGGACCCTAGTCCAATATAACTGGTGCCTTTATAGGAAGAGGAGGACAGACACCAGGGAGAAGGCCACAGGAAGATGGAGGAGGCAGAAACTGGAGTGATGCATCTTTAAGCCTAGGAATACCAAAGATTGCCAGCAAATACCAAACGCTAGGAGGAGCAAAGGAGAATTCTCTGCTATGGGTTTCTGAGGGAGCATGGTCCTGCTGACAGATTGATTTCAGACTTCTGGGATCCAAAACTATGAGACAATAAGTTTCTATTGTTTTAAACTACCTAGCTTGTCGTACTATGTTATAGAAGCCCTGGGAAACTAAGACGATTCTTGGAGAGGGAAATACATTATTAGTAGGCAGTACCTCCAAGGCTAGGAAACTATTTCTTCCTAGAAGGAGCTTTCTAGCCTCTTGGGTGAGATGAATGATATTTCGTATGATTCTTCTAGGACACCGGATAAGCATTAGGACTATCTTGGGATATTGCTTTGTATTTCCATTTGAGGAAAATGTGACCTAAAGCAGCAGGCCAATTTTAATTAATTTTCCACAGAGAAGTAACTCTAACAAACTGCGTCAGGATTTGTGGTACAAAAATTTGCCGAAGAGTGTCTGTAAGGTAACACTGGTCTTCACGTTTGCCTCAGTTTTCCAGGCTGTTGTGACAAACACCACACAATAGATTGGCTTAAACAATGGGAATTTTTTGGCTCATACTTTCAGAGGCTAGAAGGCTGGCTTCTCCACCCCCATCCCCACCCCGGGGCTTTCTTATCATATAGCGATAATCTTTCCTTTCTCTTCCTGGTTCCAGGTAGCTTTTGTTTGTTTGTTTGTTTGTTTGACATGAGGAGCTTTATTTTTTTAAAACAATTTATTGAAGTATATCATTCATACATGAACATACATAAACTGTAAGTGTTCAGTAAACATCGTGAACTTACAAAACAAACATGCATATAACGTCATACAGGCTCCCACACATCACCCCCACACACAAACACCCCACATTGTTGTGAAACATTTGCTAACAAATCACGAAAGAGCATCATCAAAGTATTACTATTACCTATAGTCTGTATCTTCCTCTCCTATACATTTTTTAAGTATTTATTTATTTATTTATTTACTTTTATCCATTTTTACTCCCCACCCCCCGTTTTTGCTGTTTCTGTGTCCATTCCCTGGGCAACTCTCTGTATCCATTTCCTGCCCTCTCTTCTCATCCTTCTCCTCCTGTCTTCACTGGGATTTGATCCTCAGAACCTCCAATGTGGGAGAGAGGCGTCCTACCCACCTGCGCCACCTTAGTTCCTGGTTTTTTGGTGCGTCTCATCTTGGCTCTTCCTTGTGTCACTCTTCTGTTATGTCATCATCTTGCTGCGTGGCACATGGCGCCTGGCGGCTCACCTGTGGATGGGGCCTAGTGGCGCACCCATACACAGGGCCGGGGCCTGGCAGCACACCCATGCCCAACCATTTGAGCCACATCCGCCCCCTGCTATATCTCTTAAGGTTGACCAAAGATACCCAAAGTTACAGTCTTTTTCCATACAGGATGGTCATATAATAAATCAGGCTTAGTTTATCACCAGCATTACAAAAACCAGACCTAGGGAGAAAAACTAGGTCTGGGAACACATGCATGGTTTCTAATATAGTGAATGTTTAGCCTACCCTGATTATCACAAAAACAGGACAGCAAGAATATTTGCATCCAGGTAGCTTTGACTTCTGGTCTCCAGTCCCTCTCAGTGACTTTCTCCCTTATGTCTGAATTTCTTTTGCTTATAAAGGACCCCAGTAATAAAATTAAGGCTCACCCTCATTCAGCTGGGCAACATCCTAGCTGCAACATCTTCAAGAGACCCCATTTACAATGGACTCATACCCACAGGAGCACAAAGATCAAGAATGTGTGTTTTTTGAGTTACACATTTCAAACTACATCCAAGTTACTGAGAGCCTAGAGGTAAGTCTAAGAAAATCATTTCCTTCCCTCTACCTCAATTTTCTCATCTGTACATTGGGAGACGTTGGTGTTCCTGAACCTTAAGGTTTTTTCAGAAGTCTCAAATAATGAAAAGGAAAAGTATTTATGTATAAATATGGATTAAGTGTTGTTTGTTAAGAACTGACACTTATTTCTATACTATCTTCCTTTATAATAGATGTAAGGCTTTTATTATCTCTTAAGATTAACAGGGAAGATACTGTCCCTTAAAATAATATGTAGTACCTATGCTCAGAAAGTTCCAGATGAATATTTAGTAATGGGGCTAATGAGAATGAAATCATTCAAGGGTCCAGTAAAGAAATAAGATCTTGATCATCGAACCAGGTATGTTAACACTTCCTATGTTTGTGTGAATCAACAGACCCAAAAAACAAAAATATGTTATAAAAATTGATGTAGTTGAGTCTACAGAAAAGTCCCATAATAGGCTATGTCCAGATAGATAGGCACAGCTTAGCTTTTGGCTTACCAAGTCGGTGGGAATGTTTCTTCTTGCTTGCTTTCCCTTTCCTCGTAGAGTCCATTACTCTTCTGCCCCAGCACATGCTATTTAATACGTCCTTGATTCTTGCGCTTTTTCCTCCATCACTGGTATTTTTAATGAGCCATAAACAACCATCAGTTGTTGCGATAAAACAACCATAGTGTCAAAAAGAACTGGATTCAGAGCCGAATTCTTCTACTTAGTCAATACGTGATGTAGGCAAGTGATTTCTCGTGTGTAAAATAAGGATAATGATGACATTTACCTTACAGCATTATTATTAAAAAATTATTTATATCCTATGTTATTTCAGGAAAGAGTTAAGACAACTCAGATGAATATATAATGCTATAAAGAAGACACAAGGAATGGGTTTGGAAAAGATTGAATAAACAAGACTTGGGATATAAAACAAACTGAAAATAGTTCGTTCCATAAAGACCTAAATATTTGCTTCAGATAAGCTGCAAATTGGACAATTGTAAACAGAAAATAATATAAAGGGAAGAAGAATGCCTATTAAAGAATCAAGCTCTGCATAATTGTTACTTGTTTTTGTAGAAAAATAAAACTGTGGCTTTGAAATCATGCCAGTTTCTGTGTGACCACTTTGCTGCATTTTACTTTAACAACCTCACAGAACCTCGAGTTTTCTCATTTATACAATAGAGAGAATAAGTCCTACTTTTTTGGGTTGTGGAGATATTAAGTGCTTCATATGAGGTTGGCATTCAGTAAATATTAGCTCCCTGCCCCTTCTCTTACCCCTTCTCTCTCCTTGCTTCAATAGCTCCTTTCTACTTATTTCAGGTAGTAAACATTCCTGTAAGAAGCTCTTTTGTAGTTCACTAAATTACCATCTGTTCATCATTTATTTATAATAATTATTAACAGCAATACAATACTGACAGCAATTTCAAATAGTTGCATAAAACTATTTGCTTTTTTAAAGGAGGAAAACCTGTTTCCTTTCAAGGTGTCAACAATAATAGCGAAACAGAAAAATACCTTTAAAAACTTGTCCTGAAACACACAGAGCCATTAATGTCAAATGCAATAAAACAGAGTTGATTTCTTGACAGAAGGTTAATTAGTTCTGTCCCATAGG
The DNA here is from genome assembly GCA_029593785.1 of Cabassous unicinctus. Taxonomy (NCBI): domain Eukaryota; kingdom Metazoa; phylum Chordata; class Mammalia; order Cingulata; family Chlamyphoridae; genus Cabassous; species Cabassous unicinctus. The sequence continues at coordinate 7,153 of JAQZBX010072515.1, read as the reverse complement.
AAGGCATTGCCATAATTAAACCAATAACAATAAGGAAAAAACCACCCCTGGGCAATTTAAGACAGTCTGACAATAATGAGAAATGGCCATGGGCGCTGTGTACCAAGGCTATTTTCCTGTTGCTGTTGTTTAATCATTATTGGCACAAGAAAGCAAATCCTCCCGTGGCAGATAACGTCTGTCCCTGGGAGAGCCCTGTCTTCAACAGTAAGGCAAGTATGTCAGCCTTACACCAGGCCTTCCTTTCAATTCTCTTGGTAAATGAAAACAAGAAGCTCCAAATGCCGATAAATCATTATGCCCATGATTATGCGGTACCATATATCATTTCCCCTGATAATGATGTGATTAATAACATCTGTTCTGTGACCTAATTATAGCCAAATTCATGCATATTCATCTCTAGCCTGTGAGAGAGAGGGGGTAGAGAGGAGCCTGCACATATTAGGAGACCACCTGCATGGCAGGTTCCCTACAGAGGAATCTAAACAAGACTGATACACAGACTGCTGCTGAGAGCACTCACCTCCTGAAATGGCTGGAGAGCGCATTCTCTCTCCATTCAGTCGTAGTGGAAGCGCACATTCTCCCAAAGGCTGCTTTGCTCAGAACTCTGGAGGGGACCCAGGAAAGTCATATTAGGCAGTCTGAAGATATTGGAATACCCTCAGAAAAGGTTTGAGAGGTTCAAAATTCAAAGAAGTAAAGCAACACCATGTGGTCACACATATCTCTATATCACCAGCCCAGGGAGCATGAAAACATACCATATGAATAACTTTGAAATGAGAACAAAGAGTATAACCTTCCAGGTGTAAAAAGAATGAAAGGTTAGGTATCGGGTATCTCGAAAACAATAGAGCGCCCCCTCCTGGTTTATAGTCAAGATTCCATTGGCCCGAAGGATCAACACTAGTGTCCATTCTGACCTTGACTCAAACATCATCAAGGCTCCAAGGCTCAGCAGGAAGTCCAGGGCTTCATGGTTTAATGCAACCTGGAAAAATAAAACCAAACAAAGATTGCTTCTAGAATATGCAAACACTGCTCAAAGAGACTACAGTCTGAGTTCCAGAGCTCTGTCTGTCTGCTAAGCCTTGTCTCTTAGCATGACTTTGGAAGGTCACTGGTGTTACATGTGCAGGACCAAATCAACAATGGTACTTTTCAATCTATAAATTGGCTCCATAGGAATTTGGATACCTGTTTGGTTTTATTTTTTGTTGTTTTTCTTTTTCTTTTTTACCAGAAGTACTTCTGAGTCTCCCCTGTCAGTTCCCTGGGCTAAGCTTGGTTTTCAAGCTAACAGATGAATTAGTGTTTGCCACACAAATAAAGGAGTCAGCTCAGAGGAAACAGATTTGCAAGTAGTTATGGTTTCCTTATAGATCTAGGACATTTGCAGACGTAATCAATGGGCTTTGCAATCAGGCACCCTTGGAAGAACATATCTTCAATGTCATCGAGAAGTCATTAGTCAATGATATTCTCAGATGGTTCCTCACACATGACATATTTAAAAGCGCACCTGCTTTATTGAAAGGCATTTCAAGGTAAGGTGTTAGAATGGTTTAGGCCACAAGAGTTCTGAAGCCTTTGAAACATACTCTTAGCTAACCCTAAATATTCGAAATTTTAGTTCTTATGTTATTAAGAAACATGAAATTTTCTTGGAAAAATTTATTAGAAATTTTAGTTCTTATGTTATTAAGAAACATGAATTATTAAATTCAAGATCCTGTGGAGGATACAACAGAGATTAAGATATAATCACTGACCTCAAGGAGCTTAAAATCGAGATGTAAAAGTGAGTGATGTAAAACAGTCTCAATATGAAGCAAGAAGTGACAGATGCCACAGGAATAGAAGAACAGGTAATCAGACAAAGCCCAGTGACTATCTTGATACCTATTTTTCATATAAATAACATGAAATTCCCTATAAACATGCAAAAAATGTATGTTCTCATTCTTCAGTGATGGGGTCCTAATCGATACACATTTCAAATCAATAATTTATCTTGTGGCCTAAACCTATTACCCACTCAAATAGCCACAGCTATAAATTCCTCAGTATAACTAGGCCAGTTACAGATTACAAGTGAGATGTTCCGGTGCCATCATAGAAATCTAAGGCAAACCAAGCCCTCAAGATGGAAAGGGTATAACATTATTAGAATTTAATCTTTCTATCTTATATTTAACTGCCAGTGCTCCTGGGAGAAATGCCAGACACTCTAAATGGAAAGCTCATTGATTAGATCTAACCTCAAAGTATAAAAATACATAACATCAAGATAAAAATCCCAGTTTGAGCCTTAAACCACAGATGATTTAAAACTTAATTTAGAACTCAGTAAATATTTCCTGGCAATTGACTAAAAGAATAGAATTGCCATTCACAGCTTCTATTTTATTATTCGGATTTTCTATAGCCAATTATTTTTTACTCCCCAAAATAGCTTGGCACCTATGAACTAACACATTGCATATGGGGAAGGGTATGATTCTCAGTGCCCTTGACTGAGAGTATATACTATTTGCTGCTAAAAGCTGAATACTTGCCATGCATAAGTCTCAAGACATGTGCTGAGCCCTCCAAGTTTTAATTACATCATTTGTGTTATCACATTTTTATTGACTAAAACAAAATCACTGCCAACAAACATTTAAATAATAAGTCCCTGCTTCCTTTATTCTTCCACCTTCTTGTACCCTCTTGACAAAGGGATTCATTCATAATTTGATCAAGGAACATGGACTATTATAGAACTTGGATGGATTCCTTTTCACTGAGTTGGGATATAAATGCTAGGTTCCATTTTATAAATATCTTAATTAAATGATTCCAAGAATCAATTAATTAAAATATTTAATGATAATCAAGAACGAGTGACTATCACTCTTCTCCTAACTGTGATGAGTCCAAGACCTCAAGAGTGTTGCCTCAGAAGGGAATCAGCCCTGATTATCATCTCATGGAAAGAAAAACACAAAACCCAAGCATCCAGATTCTCATATGGATGCTCAGGTCATCTTTTCTACTGTTGTCATTGCTGGAACCACTATTTGATGGTGATGTTAAAAATAAGTGATCTAAAAAAATTTTTTTTTAATAAGTGATCTAGCAGCTCAGTGCAATCCTTGTCAATTTTGGGGAACAGTGCAGTAAATTAGGCATATCCCTTCACCCCACTGAGATTGGACATCACAACAGCATGATACAATCCTCATTTGCTGAATAAAGGACAAGAGGAGCTGTGGTGACCTAAGCATGTGCCCACCTGCACTGGACTGTTTATGCACCAGCCAGCTCTGCTCAGCCCACCTACTCCCTCTTAGACCTTAACCACATGCCTTGCTTCCTAACCAAAGAAGCTCTAGCAGTGTCTCCAGATGTTCCCGTAGGTGGAGAGGTGAGATCTCTGCTGCTGCTGGGGATACTGCCACCACTGCCACCACCACAGATAAAAGGGCCCAAGCCACAATTGGCAAGGAGAGTTCACCACCCTGTGCGCTGGCTGGCTGGACCCCGAGGGGCTCTGGCTTCCCATCTGCTTCTCAGAGTGAGCAGTTACACAATCCACACATGCAGGGGAGGACTGTTCTGAGATGCCTGTTCATGAGGCCTCTATGAAGGCATTCCACAAGACTGAGCAGTCAGCTGTGCTTGGTGTGAAGCTGTGGTCTGCTCACCAACACATCCCCTCATATTTTCTCTTCCTCCTTCCCTGCCTCGCATTTTTTTTTTAATCCTCATTCTTGCTTCCCTGGAATAGTGCTCCCCTCCATAAAGTACAGAGACGCACATAAAATTTGCCTCCGGCTGTATACCAGTGAACCTGGGTTCTGACTCCCACTTTGCTGATTAAACTGAAGATCCTCAGGCTTCCAGTAAACGGAGGAAATCTCTCTCCTTACAGGTTGCGACAAGCTTTATTTACTCTACATCATTATAGCCAGCCCTCCCAAGACTGCTGCAGTTAGCCACATTGTACTTTCAGTTCACACACATACACACACACACACACTCGCATTTGCCCCAAGAAAACACCCTATCCCCACCCCAGTGCCCATGTGGCTAGGACAGAAGTTTCCGTCCTCAACCACAAGTGGTTTAGAAACGTCCCCTCCAATCTCATGACACTGAAGTCACTTTTGAGAGTTGTAGAGAAAGTATCTCTCTCTTCTAGACTTAAAAGCCACCTTATTTCTTACTTTTAAAATGACAGATATTTCTTTTAGGGAAATCTCAGTTTATTATATGCTGATGCAAGAAAATAACCATGCAGAAGTGTGTTTCAATTAAACTCCTTATGTGGCTCTCTAGTCCCCTGTGGATCCCCACAGGGCAGCACAAGGGAATCATGACAAAGAGATGTCATTCCCCCTTCATGACTTTTGCCAGGGCAAAATTACATGGTAAAATTATAATGGCAAATAAAGGGCTTCCTCACCAAGACTATCCAGTCCCTTTCTCCCCTCCAGCCCTTTCCTGACATATGGTTTTTAATTCCTAACATTGATTTCCTTTCTGAAGAACTCTCTGAAGCATGTGGATCTAACCTGGGTAAAACCATTAAGTGGGAAAAGCAAGTAAATGGAATGTTGTATTTTAGCTAACGAACATATTTGCATAGATTCATTAGCAGAAAGCCTGATCCTAATGTAATGGATGTCATTCAACTTTTATCTGGTATACATTGAGCACTTACTATGTGCCAGGCACTGGGCCAGATGCTGGAGAAAGAGAGAAGCAAAAGTCCCCACCTGGAGAGACTCACACTAGAAAATTGTTAGGGCTTGTTTGTTTTGTTATTACCAACGTTACTATAAAACTTCATGTTTTATAATACGTAAACTTTGAAACAAATTTATATCCTTGAATGAACCTAAATGTTAATATTTTCAATAATTGCACATAAAGGTAATATTTACCCTTCTTTCTGCTCCAACATACCTTATGTAAGTGACAACTTCCTATCAATGACAATGGCTTGTTTGAATAGTCCCCTCATTCCCACCTCCTGTTCTGAGAAGCACTTATACGTAACATCCCATAATGATGAGGATCCAGAGCTTACTCAAACTTTACCCTGCTGATTGTCATTTGTGTGATTGTCCCCATTTTATGTATTAATTGTTACATCTCAGTGCTATGAACATTTTAAAATAAATCCCTTTTTTTTTTTCCTTTTGGAGTACATTCCTCAAATTTTGTAACTTTCATTAGGCAATGACAGATCACACTGCCCAGAAGATCAGAACAATAAAGAGTCATCTTCTAAGGAGCAAACAATGTGGTGTGTCCCCTTAGCCCAGGAGGTTTGAGCATTTACAGCTGTTTCTGCTAACTCAAACTGTTTTCATTTTCATCTCCTTAATTACTTTCAAGGCCATGTAATTCTTTCATGTGATGTTTTACTTACTATATATACCTTCTGTGTAAACTATCTATTTGATCCTTTGATGCTTAGAAGAACTTAGTTTTTACGAGAAGTAAGAGGAGGTAAGAAGAAGCCTAGCACGTGGCAGGGCTGATGGGGTCTGACAGCCAAGAGTAGGGCCCTAAGCATGGGACCAGGATTCCAAACGGAAGTGAAGGAGAGCAGGGGAATTCTACCCAGGGCCAGTCCTGCCTTCTGCACAGAAGCCACAGACTTCCACCCAAGAAAGGGAAATTCCCCAGCCTTTGTGCCAGTTTCAAAACCATAGAGTATAGCCAGCCATTCCACACGAGCTGGCATTTTCAAAGGCCTTTTTAAACATGCCTCCGAGCTCCTGAATAAATCTGACCATTTCCAATTTGCAAAGGAAGTTGCTGAGTCACAGAGGGATTGACTGACTTACTTAAGAGCCAGAGTCCATTAGTGGGAGAGCTGGAGGCAAGATGCAAAGGTCCTGCATTCTTATCCTGGGCCCAGGGAAAAGAGGGCATCCTGCTTCTTTATTGTGTCCAACCAATTGTGACTTCCCCAACTCCCACAAAAGAGCAATTTGCTGCTTTGCCAACACTGGGAACTTAATAAACTGGCCCTTGTGCTGAGAGTGTGCTGGACCCAATCCTCTACACCAGGGCAAGGGCAGCTTCAACATGCTGGCCAGCTACATTATATGCAAATTGAATACCCCTGCTTGGTGGGAAATCCTCTTGTATTACTAGAGAGGGCTTGGATAAGAAAGATGGAGCCAGTAGCTTGGTCATGCCTTCCATGTTCTGGAAACAGAAAATGAAAAAAATGCATAAAAGTTTGGGGTCCTGTGGTAGTTTGAGATTGTATGTACCTCCAGAAAATCATGTTCTTAAAACTGGTCCATTCCTGTGGGTGTGAACCTATTGCAGGTGGGACTGTTTGATTAGGTTACTTCATGAAGGTGTGATCCAGGGTGGGTCTTAATCCTCTTACAGGAGTCCTTTAGAAACAGGTTGAATGTGCAAATATTCTCGCTGTCCTGATTCTGTGATAATCAGGGTAGGCTAAACATTTGCTATATTAGAAATCATGCATGTGTCCCCAGACCTAGTTTTTCTCCCTAGGTCTGGTTTTTAGAATGCTGGTGATAAACTAAGCCTAATTTATTATATGACCATCCTGTATGGGAAAAGACTGCAACTTTGGGTATCTTTGGTCAACCTTAAGAGATATAGCAGGGGGACGGATGTGGCTCAAATGGTTGGGCATCCGTCTCCCATATAGAGGGACCTGGGTCCAATCCCCGGAACCTCCTGGTAAAAATTAAAAAAAGAAAAATATAGAAGGCACGTGGGCCACTAGGCCCCATGCGCGGGTGAACCCCCCAGGCCCCGCACGCAGGTGTGCCACCAGGTCGCGCGAGCAGGTGAGCCCCCCAGGCCCCTTGCGCAGGTAAGCCGCCAGGCCCTGCGAGCCACACAGCAAGACGATGACATAACTGGAGTGACACAAGGGAGAGTCAAGAAGAGACACGCTGGAAAAAAAGATGGCATCGGCTTAGGAGGGCGACTGCAAGCAGCTCCCAGATCACGGCAGAGAGTGGACAGGGTGCGGCACGGGTGTCTGCGCTGTGGGTGTGTGGAGTAAGAAGATTGGGACATCTATCTGGACAGATCGATGGTGTGGACTGAACCATAGAGATTCGTGAGTTTTAAGCCTGCCTGTGGTGCTTAACACAGT
>JAQZBX010072514.1:0-15060 GCA_029593785.1 Cabassous unicinctus | reverse complement strand
GTGACACGAACAGACATCTGCACACTGATGTTCATAGCAACATTATTCACCATTGCCAAAAGTTGGAAACAACCCAGGTGTCCATCAACAGATGAATGGATAAACAAACTGTGGTCTATTCACACGATGGAATATTATGCAGCTGTAAGAAGAAATGAAGTCGTAAAGCATATGGCAACATGGATGAATCTGGAGGACACTATGCTGAGTGAAGCAAGCCAGACACAAAAAGGACAAATACTGTATGAGAGCATTACTATGAACCAAATACATTGTGTAACATATTGTTAGATAAAAAAAAAAAAAAAAAATTTTTATATGTATCCGTTACATTTAATGGAGAAATGTATTTATTCATCTGTGTTTACTTTTTAGTTTTTAATTGTTTCTATTTTCAATTATTAAATGTACAAATAAAGTTAAAAAAAATTTTTTTTGAAATAAAAAAATTAAAAAAAAAAATGCTTTTGGGGTAAACATTAAATAACAAAACAATCAGAGATATATTGTTAAAGCCATCATGGAGTCCCAACTCGAAAGCTGAGTAAAATTCCAACCTAAGTACCTAGACATTCTCACAGTCACATAGGGCACATGTTCTATTGGCCACTTCATCTCTATTTTCCATAATTCTGCCTCAGAAAGTATCATTCTTACAGTGAGAGTCTTAAGAATCCTTGGAAGACAGGACAAACGGGCTTTATCACTATCTGAATCTGGAGATATCAGTCAAATTAAACGATATTATTAGTAGATCTGATTTAAATATACAGGCTTCTCTTCTACAAAAGTATGCATATGTTGTATGTTGCAATTATGTAAAAATATATATGCCTCATTTAAAATGAAAGAAGCACACTAAATGTCAATAATTTTGTTAGGCTAGTGGATTATGGATGATTTCTTCTTTTCATTTCTCAGACTTCTGAGTGTTGAAATAGTCCTTTTGAAATTTAAAAAAAAATTTCAAGTTGACCATATATAGTTATCTATTACTGGTTGAGATCATTTGCTAAAAATTCTATAGAAATATGTAAACCTCATTAAGACGACAAAAAATGTTGCCCCTAACAATCAAAGAATTTAAGCTATCAAAATTCAGTAATTTTAAAAAACCTCTAACTTAAAAGTTTAAGATTTAAAAATTAAATCCCTTCTCATCATTTATGTGTTTAAGAAAAGTATTTCACTCAGTTTTAAAAAAGAGATAATAATTTTGGAGTCTCCAATCAAATTTTAAGTTCATGAATTATGTTAATAAATTACAAAAAGAATTTTAAAATGGAAATTATTTAATTTTAAAATGAGTTTTTAAAACCATTTCCTGAAATTGTAATACAGGGGCTTTTTCGGGACTTGGGAATTATCCTGAGTGACATTGCAATGACAGATATAGGCCATTTTACATCAGCATATAACATGCAGAATTGTGTGGGAGAGTGTAGTCTACAATGTGAAATATAGACAATGCTTAGTGGCAAAGCCCCAGGATGTGTCTATCCATTGTAGGTGATATGCCACACTAATGAAAGATGTTTATGTGGGAGGTTGTGGGAGGTGTGGGAGGTGGGGCATATGGGAATCCCTATAATTTTTGTGTAACATTTATGTAATCTAAGCATCTTTTTAAATTTAAAAAAAAAAATTATTAAAAAAAAAACAAAACCATTTCCTAAAAACATCAATACTCACACACTCAAATGCAGCTGTCATTTTAAAAAGGAACAAAAAAGGGGCTTTAAGTTTCTAGTATTAATAATAGAGAAATGATTTATTTTGGATACTATGTTTTGACACCAGTTCCTAAAGTAGGTTTATTCTATAAAAGTGTTCGCAACCATTTGGAGGAAAAGATAAATACACAAGGGGATTAATTTTTGCAGAAGGAAGGAACTTTACGAAAAAATTCCAGTTCCAATTTGATATAGTGTTAGAAAAGGAAGGAAAACGCAAATACCAAAAATCTTTAACTGCAAAGGACATGCATGTTTTGTTTTCTTAGTAAAAGGCAAGCACGGGTATTACAGACAATTCATTTCAATCTGGTGTAGGTTTTGACAGTTTAAGAATAAAAGGAACAAGCAAACGATGATGATTATATTATGTAGGGAATAGATATTTAAACTTTAGATGATTAACAATGGTTGCAAACTGAGAAATGTTTGGACTTTCCTTACACTGCCCGTTACACGCATGTGCAAATACAAATGGTATGAACTGACGTAGGGTTCCTGGTACTCTTCTAAATTAGATGTAACACCTTAAAAAGGAAGTAAAGAGAACACTTGGAGGCGAATGTGAAATGTAAACAGATGTCTTATATATATGTTTTTAGGTTAGATTTGAAAGACCCAGGCTTTTCAGCAGTTACACAAAAGAATAAACTTGATCTATCTTGGTATCTTTTTTCAGAATTTACCTTGAAAAGTTCAACTAGATCAGTTTACAACTATTTTTCTAATCTATATAGGTTAGAAGAAATATTCATATCCATTTTAATAAGAACAAGCTCAAGTATGAGGTACAATTTTCTAGATAAAATTTTTCTAGATATAATTGTAGATAAGATAAAAAATGAAGGTGCTTGAAACAGAATTTTATGTCTCAAATTAATTCACCTTAACCATGAAGAAGTATTTTATTTTCATTTCTTCAGATGAAACAGATAAGGAAAATAAAAAGCAAAAGAAATGCCAGGTATCTTTAGGCACTTTCTGGACAGATACTGACACATCAGAAAACCTACCACCTTGGGGGACAGGGTGGGGTGAGGGACCACACCAATAACGTGGTATAGTTCAAATTCAGAAATATTTTTTTAAATATGCAAAAAAAATCTCTCCTTTACATTTTAAATGATTCTTGTTGTTAAACAGGAAATTTTTTACAACAGCTTTTAGAGTAAAATCTGTACAATAAAGGTCATGCTGATCTTCACCCTCAGCAACCAAAACAAGTTGAAGAGAAATGCCAAAAGAAAAAGTCTCATTCAAAAGTGATTCCACTCATTAGATGGGGAAATGGGAGAAGTAGGGAGGGAGATTAGGGTCAATTAAAAGAAAAGAGATAAAGCTAATAATGTTATGACCCTGTCTATAGCAAGATCTGAAGATAGTTTCATTTGTAGCAAAGAATTATCTTGTTCTTTGCTTATGGGATATTTCAAATAAGGGGGAAAAAAAGGGAGAAGTACAAATAAGTTTTATTAACAGATACTAGACTGACTCTTAAATGCTCACTTAATTTTAGAAGGTCCTCTATGAGAAAAATTTCAATTCTATTTTAATTCCCTCACAAAAATAAGTTTAATTCTTATAACTTTCCCACAGGAAACTCATTTGAGAAATAATGTTACATGAAAATATCACTATAAAATATATTGAATACAGTGAATTAAATATATTAAAAAGTTAAGGTCATACCTTAACTTTTAAGTTAAGGTATATAGTCTTAAAATATGAGGGTTCAGGGAATAGCCCAGTTAGTTGAATGGGAGAGAAAAATGAAGCTGTCAACTGTGCAGAGAAATAATCTCATTCCTATATATGAAAGGGCATCAAATGGTTAACTCCTACTCCCCCTTTTTCCAAATTTGTATTCTATAACTTCCCCAGGTATTTTTGAGTGATGAATATCCTCAGATTACTCTTAACACTGAAATAAAGATCTTCTTTCAGGTCAGCTGGCTAAAGGATCTTAATCATCAGGAATAATGAAATTCTGAACAAAAACCATTATATAGAAAAGGATTGATCATCATATCACAAGCAAGAAATTCTCCCTTAGGCACGAAGTGACTCAAGTGCAGTAATTTGCCTTACCTGCAAGTGAAGGCCTACAAATCTGAAAATGATGAACCTTAGAAATAACAACAATGGTCTCCCCTCAACAAGGCAGCAAAAGCAGGTGTGAAGGACAGAAAAAACCAGTCACTTTTTAAGAGTCTTTAGGTTTAAAGAATGCCCATATAATGTGAAAGGGAAACTCTATAATTAGGGCATAAGAAATATCTTGAGATAAATGGAAAGGGAGATGAAATAAACTGAGAAAAAAACAAGTAAATATGATATAAAGCTTGAAGGATTTAGGAGGGTCCTGTGAGATAAATGGGTACGCAGACGAAATACTAAACTGTGTGTAAAAAGAAACTGGAAGATGATGAGATGGTAGAATGCTGTGCAAGAAAGCTGTTTTCAGATTCTCCTTTATTCTAAGGGAGGTATGGCTGTCCATGTCCTTAGAAAAATTAAGATCTATTACTCTTTGTATGCTCATTTTCTTGTACATAAGTTAAAAAATGTCAAAGGTATGAGTCCAACTGAGGAGGAGAGAAACCCTCTACATCTGAAAATTAAAGTTCAGATAAGCACACTTAGGCCATCATAAAATGTTATAACCAAGTTTTATTTCAATCTGCTAAATTTGAGGCATACAATGACCTAATAAACACATGCCTTTCTCTTCCTTGCAAAAAACAAATGGTGGAAAAGGAGCATTTCTGAGATTTGAACAAAATAACACAGAGCAGAACCTTAGGGAAAACTTCATTTAACTTTCTTTTAAACTTTAGTTTTTTAAAATAACCCTTGAAACCTTCAATGTCACCAATGCCATAATAAAGAAGCCTTGGCCAACATTCATCTATAGATCTGCTTTTAAAAATGGCAGCCCTTTCTCTTTGGCCAATCTTACCACCTTCTATCAGATGGTTTGTTCCCATTCTCCCCTCCAAAGGAAAATCAAATCAAAATTAAGCCAAAGAAGATTCAGTATGATAATCTGTATGAAATTCAAACTAAACAGTAATACACATTTCCAGTCGTTCCATCACCTGTAGAGTCATTAATAACCAGCCTTCTAGATGCCTAAATGGCTCCACCAACTTCTGAAGGAAAGTGGGGTGGAGAAAGGTCCTCAGTAAAGGTTGTCGGTATTGGTGCTCCGAGGGGTCTTGATCTTTTCTATGTTTTTGAGGATTACATCATGCAAAGTGGCATACTGGTTCCGTACGTGCAGCAGGATCTGGCGCACACTCAGGTACTCGTTTTCGTCGACCTCGGCTACAGTGCGACGATAATCTTCTACCTGGGGGTACTTCACTATCTTGGATACCAACTTGGCCCGAGTGTTGTAGTAGGTAGAGAAGCGGCGCAGATAGGAGGCCGCTGTACTCTCCACGGTCCACAGCTGGTCCACGGTGTCTTCCTGGATAGACACTCCGAAGTTGTTACCGTCCTCCACCTTGGGAATGAGCAGCTGCACCCACATCCGGACCGTGTTGCATTTCTCTCTGAGCAGCTCGATCTCAGGTTTCACCCTCTCAATCAGCTCCACCAGATGCTGGTTGCTCCGCAGAAGCTGTCCCTCTCCACCCGGCAGTGCTGATACCTTGGCGGAGGGCTGGGTCTGCAGAGGTGGCGGGTCCCGGTTGGGCCCATCCCCCGCGGTGTCTGGGGCGGCGGGGGGCTCCGGAGTTGGCACCGAACGGATTCTGGACAGGTCTTGCAGGCGGAGCTCCTGGACCCGGCTATCCAGCTCCGACAGCTTCTGGGGGAAGAAGGTGGACACCAGATCCTCGGCCTCCTGGGCGATGCGGGCCCGAAATGAATCTACTTTGCCCTGCACGTCCTGCTCTAGCTTCAGCGGGGAAGCCATGGCCTCCCGGGTCGTCGAGCGCTGAGGCGGCACGACCCGGGCTTCTCTCTTTCTGGCAGGCTGGGCTTTGGCCTCCGCCGCCACCTCCAACTCCCAACAGAACACGCCCTGCCACGCCGGAAGTGACGTCGCGGAGGCCCCGCAGGCCCGCGCGGCGGAAGAGGGAGCCACGCGCCTGACTACGCCCTGGCCCGCAGCCGCGAGGACCCGCCAAGGCTGTGCCGAGGTTCGGAAGCCCTGGCTGCTAAAAGATCTAGGACGACGTCTCACAAGAGACCCGGCCGGGTCTAGTTCCCGGAACCACCCTCCCCTATCTATCGGCCCAGGTGGCGGGAAGCCTGAGCGCGGAAGGCAGCCCCAAAGAACATGGTTAAACTTGAGCATTGTGAAGACTGGGCAGTGACATGAAGGTGTCCTTTTCCCAGGAGATCAACGAAATCCACAATCCCTGGATCTAGAACACACAATCTCTTTAGCAAGGTGCTTCCCTGAATGCGCAAGAGCAAGGCTCACTTCTGGAGAGCCTTAATTCTCAGCTTTACAGGTAACCTGGGTCTATCCATGGTGTTCCCCTCAGAAAACCAAAAGTGGTATACTTCAGTGTGGTTTTCTATCAGAAGTCAGCAAACTTCTGATATCTTCTCTTCGTAAAATTTTAGTTTAAGTTACAAATGTCATATGACTCTTCTTAAAATATCTTTTTGGGGATAGTTAGCAAAATTTGAATACAGACTATATAAAGTATCAAGGTCAAATTTTCTGAATTTGGTAATTGTGGCTACAGAAGAGAATAATCTTGTTTTTAGGAAATACAAACAACAGTATTAAGGGATAAAGGTATGTAATATATTTCAACCTATTCTCAGATGTTTTAGAAAAATAAATTGTGTATGTATTTATAGAGAAAGAATGACAAAGCATGTGGGAAAAATAATAAAAATTGGTGAATCTACATAAAGAGTGTGTATGGGAATTTAGATTTAGTCTTGTAACTTTTCTGTAAATTTGACATTATTTCAAAATAAAAGGTGAAAAAAACTACCTTTTCCTGAAAGGTTTCTGGAATCATAACCTTCTAAAATTTCAGCTTATTTATATTTGTTATCCTTCCCATGGAATGCTTTCTGTTTGTTCTTTGCAACATCACAGGGTAATATCCATGCCTTTGACCTTTTATACTAAAAATTAATAAAGTTTATTTCAAAAAAGGATTATTCTAAAGATGCTATAATTAGTTTCATATGCAGTTGTCACCTCTGTTAGACTGTAAACTCCTTCAGGGCAGGGGCCAAGTCTTAATTTGTTTCCACTGCATTTAGCACAATGCCTGGCATGGAGGAGGTGCTCAATACATGTCTCAAATTAGTACGATTTTAGCTAACTCTAACTTCACATGATCTAGAACTAAGAGGAAGCAAAATAAATATATTGCCACAGGGTGGGTTCCCCAGCAATCAGATTCTGAGAGCTTGCTTGTGGTAAGTTAATTAGGGAGTGTTGTTAAGATAAACACCTGTGGAAGGGAAGGGACAGAGCAGAGGGAGGAGTATGGACTGTGACACAATCACAACAGAGGCCTCAGCTGACCCCATGGGGAACTGAGAAATAGCTCTTCAGAGTTGTTCTGAAGATGGAGGTAAGGCTACTCCTGAAAAGGGCTGTCTGGCAGCAGGACTTCTAGAATAAATCCTTTAGTCCTAAAGGGTGATCTGTGCAGCACAGCATACCTTCAACTACACATGTACCATATTAAGATAACTATACAAACACACAGTAATTTAAGTTGTATTCAAGTTAACTTGAGGCCCTTTTAGGAAGTGGAAATTCAAAGATGGTTCTGTGCTCAGATTGCTTAAGTCTTGTAGAATTGTGACAAAGAAGGATGCAAAGGAGGGAATTATATCTTCAAAGGTCAGGAGATGTAGAGTGTAAATGTGGGAGGGAAGGGGAGAGGTATTTGGGATACTACAGGTAAAATGGATCTCAAGGTATAAGGGAAAAAGGCAGGAGAAGTAAGCAAGGGCCAGTCAGTTCATGGAGGCAGGGCCTGTTTGCCCTGCTGAAAACAATGAAGGAATGAAGCCTTGGAAAAAATACACATAGATGTATGATTAGAATGGTGGAGGTGGATTTGAGGAAGAAATTAAAAGAGAGAATGGTATCATAATCCAAATGAGAAAGTATGCCTTACTTAAAGTAGTGGTGATGGGGATGAAAAGAAGTGTCAAGAGAGCTTTAGGAAAGTAAAATTAACAGTACTTGGTCATAGTTTTAGATGTGGAGATGAGAAAAGGTAGAATTCAATGAAATGTTGTTTAGCTTAGGAAAAGAATTTCTATTTATACTTACATTAAACTTCCTCCAAGAAGTGAATTAGATATACATACATTTTTACACACACACATTTACATTCAAGCTTGGGGAATTTAGGGCTTTCAAACAGAAAAGGAAAGTCAAATCTTGAAACAGGACCACAATTTTTCTGTATCTTGATTCACTTTATAACTTTGGAACTATTATGGAAACTCTCTTTTATACCATTATAGTCAGAAAACATCCTCAATAAAATATATGAGTTCGCAAATGGTTTCAAAGAGTAAATATTTCTAGTTGCTCTTTTAAAGAAGTGGAGCAGGTTTTTCCTACTTATATTATGACACAGATTAATGTAGCCATATATATGAAACTATTTAGTCTGATGACAGAATGTAAAATCCCTTATGGGCTTCAGCTGTTCTATTTCCTGATGTGATGTAAGTTTTATTTATTCCTAACATGTTTCCTGTCCTTGTAAACTGAAAGTAACAGCTCCTAATTTTCTTTCCCCATAAACCATCAGCAATCAGCAGTTGTTTTGAAAAAACTGTTTATGCACTTGCATGCCTTGATCTGACCCATAAAATTACACTGAGTGCCAGCAGGTGGAGGAAGGCCAGAGACAGCTGTGTAGAGCAGGGGTTCTTAACAAGGTCCGTGAGCTTGAATTCAAAAAAACATTTTTCTTGTGGGGATGTGTTGGTGTGGGTGTGATATATTTATTAAATAATACACAATATAGTGTGGACTTAGTAAGGGGTCCATGATTTTAACCTGACTAGCAAAGGGGTCCGTGGAACAAAAAAGGTTAAGAACCCCTGCTTTAAGGTAAAGGAGTGGCAAAACAGCATCATGATTAAAGCTATGAAGTTAGCCTACAAGGCTGGAATCCTGGCTTTCCTAATTAACTGTGTGAAATTGGTTAAGTTATTCAGCCTCTCTGTGCTTCGTTTTCTTCATCTATAAAATAAGCATTATAATACTGGCTATCTCATAAAAGATGTTTTGAGGATTAGTTAATACATATAAAAAGCATTTAGCACAGTGCTTTGAACACAGTTATTATGATGATTGGTGGAGGTCTCTATATCAGCACTTCAAAAATCTATCCTCCTCTTTGAAATGGGGCAGAACTGTGAATTCTATCCAAACCAAGATATAACTTTCTTATTCTCTATCTTGTTATTTAGCAGTGGTGGCTAATTATACTACAGACATGAATAAAAGTAATTAAAAAAAAAAACTGGCTTGAATTTATGAGAGATCAGTAATTAGAGGCCATATCACAGAAGGCTTAGGTGAAGTAAGCACAAAGTTTATTGGCTACCTTGCCTGAAAAAGTGCACTTCTGAGCAGAACCCCTTCTGGCAATAGCCATGTATTCCATCAAGTTCACATTATTTAATCTTACAAATTATATGTTTGGTATCTCAGAAACAATGATATTTACTCTCAAAGGTCATTAAGATCATAGACTTTAACAACAACAATCTACTGATCTCTGGGTCCTAGATTCGACTGTTTAAGATACTTAGTTTGCCAATGCTGCTCTGATATATACCACACAATGGGTTGGCTTAAACAACAGGAAGTTGTCTTGTGGTTTTAGAGGCTAGAAGTCCAACATCAGGGTATTGGCAGGGCTTGCTTTCTCCCTGAGTCTGTAGCATTCTGGTAATGGCAATACTCTGTCACATGGCGAGCTCTCTGGCTTCTCTTACCTCTGCTTCTACTTCCATGTCCAATTTCCTTTGCTTGTAAGGACTTCAGCCATATAGATTAAGGCCCACCCTCATTCAGTTTGGTCACACCTTAATTAATAATATCTTCAAAGGTCCTATTTACAAATGGGTTCACACCCACAGGACCAAGGGTTAGGACTTAAACATACCTTTGGAGGGTACCTGATTGAATCTCCAACAGACAATTTGGCCAGTGACTCTCCACCCAAGACACTGATGGGTTCCTTGCTTACAAAAGCCCTTTTATTGGATAAACAATTACTCCTTTAGTTTGGCATTTCTTAAATTGGAGTCCATCAGTTCCCAATGATTATTTGTTTTATTCATTTTTTTAAAAAAATTTATTGTGCCATATCTATAAAAAGTCTGCCATTTTAACCATTTCTAAGTGTATAATCTGTGGCATTAATGAACATTTACAATGTTGCGCCATCATTACCATCCATTACCAAAACTTTTTCATCACTCTAAAAAGATCTATGAATCTGTTTATTCTTGATACTTCATATAGTGGAATCATATATTTGTCCTTTTGTCTGGCTTCTTTGACTTAGCATAATGGTTTCAAAGTTCATCCATGTTGTAGCATGTATAAGAACTTTATTCCTTTTAATAGATGAATAATATCCTATTGTATGTATTTAATAGATTTTGTTTATCCAGTCATCTGTTGGACACTTGGGTTGTTTCTACCTTTTAGCTATTGTGAATAATGCTGATATGAACATTATTGTACAAGTATCTGTTCAAGTCCCACTTTTCAATTTTTGAGGGGTATATATACCCAGAAGTGGAATTGCTGGATCATGTGGTAATTCATTTTACATTCCCACCCACAATGCATGAGGGTTTCAACATTTCCACATCCTTGACACTACTTGTTATTTTCTTTTTTTCTTTTCTTTTTAAGAATAGCCATCCTAGTGGGTATGAATTAGTATCTCGTGGTTTTGATTTGCATTTCCCTAATGACTAATGATGTTGAGCATCTTTTTGTGTGCTTATTGGCTATTTGTGTATCTTATTTGGAGAAACGTCTATTCAAGTCCTTTGCCCATTTGTTAATTGGGTTTTTTGTTGAGTTGTAGGAGTTCTTTATATATTCTGGGTATTAAACCCTTATCAGATAGAGGATTTGCAACTATTTTCTCCCATTCTATGGGATGTCTTTTTACTTTATGGATGGTGTCTTTTGATCCATAAAAGTTTTTAATCTTGATGAAGTCCACTTTTTCTATTGTTGCACATGCTTTTGGTGACTGACCCAAGAATCTATTGCCAAATCCAAGGTCATGTAGAGTTCCCCCTGTGTTATCTTCTAGAAGTTTTTTGATTTGGTTCTTATATTTAGGTCTTTGATCCATTTTGAATTAATTTTTGTATGTAGTATAAGATAGGAGTCTGGGTATATTCATGGTAACAAAAATATATGATGAGAGCGTATTCTGGATCATATTATAACTGCCATGCAATTTTGGAGCCAGCAATGATATATTTTTTATGATTATGATGACACCAAGTAAACCTACTTTTAGGTATGATTATCCTTTTCCTCCCTCCCCCAAACAATTGTTAAATCAGAACAAAAGTTCTGAGTGATTCAAATAGAGAAAACTTGAGGGAGAATTAAGTTACAATATAGTACTCAATAGCATGAGATAATAAAAATTTAAAAGTACCTGCACTCTGAGAGTCAGTATCATCTTCACTCATGAGTAGTGACTATTTCAGAAAAAGTTTGTTACATAAATTAATGTTGATTTGAATTTTATTGGCAATTTTATATTTACATTGTAATTTTACTTATATTTAATTTATGCAATTATTTTGGTTTTGTAGTTGTAGAACTAGAAGTATAAGATGTTTCTAATATGTGTTTTTATATTTATATGTTCTTTATAAGCATTATAATAAGAAATCAATGCTGGAGAAGAATCTCTTCCTTTGACAGGGATACATAACTCAAGTTTGCAAAATAATGTGCTAGTAAAAACCTTCTAAAACCTTGTGCAAACGATTACAGAGCTTGTGAAAACAATTACAGAGTTATCTTCCTGATAATGCCTGTCTGATCGTATTTCTGTCTTTTACAAAGTAAGGACCAAATTCCTAAAGCATGACCCACAAGTTCCTTCATGATCTGGATCTAGCCATCTTTCATCTCCCAGAATCTAGTCTACATGCTAGCAACAGATCTCTCACACTCCTATGCTTTTACATATTCACCTCTCTGTGTGAAATGCCACACAGCCTTATCTTCCTCCCACTCTCTACCCTAGTCATCCTTCTACTGGTCAAGAATTATTCTTCTGAAAAACCTTTCCTGATAGCTGCTGCTCCTCCTCCTGTGAAGTTAAGTGTTCCTGGCACAAGTTAAATAGTGTAATAATATAAACCTTATAGAGTTAAAAGGACAAAATGAAATAACTTATACAAAATAGCTAGGACAGTAAATACTTCATAAATAGTAAATTTAATTGTAAACTCAGTATTCTGCATATATCTCTTTTAGAGTTCCTTTATAATATTGTAATTTTCAATTTACATGTCACTTTTCTCTACTATAATAAATTCCTTGAGAGCAAGGATTTATTTATCTTTATATATTCTATGGTAGCACTGTGCCTGGTAACAGTAAGTGTTCAATGAACAATGAATGAATGAATGAATGAAGCAAAATAGGATAAAAATTTTACCAGACAGGACATGACCAGTAGAAGAGACAGGATGCTCAAGAAACTTTTTACATTTTCCCCTGAAAAAATGCTGAGCTGTACTACATCATATAAAAATCCATTTTGGAAATCTAACAGTTTTCTGGGCAGAGCTCTTTAAGGGATTTATTCAGAAAAGGTAGGAAATCTATTTCCCTTCTCCCCCCCGCCATCAAAAGCATGTAGAGTTTCACATTCTACTTTTAACTCTGGTCAAAATTCTGCCAGAATTCTAGTTACAGTAGTACTTCGTTCTAAAAAATCAGACTTCATGTAAATAACTGGAGTTCATCTGTAGAAGAGTAATTATATGGTACTACATGTTTGTGCAAAATGAACATATTGGTCAAGACTAGAGAGGTACACACTAGGAATGAGGGTGATGCTGGCTCTGACTCATGCTCCTACTGTTTATTTATAGCTTCTTATTAGTATGGAATTTATTTTATTTGGCAAAAGTACAAGATTTCAACTGACTGAGAAAGAAAATGTCTAAGCATAAAACTTCTACAGCTGAATAATAACCTGTAACTCAGTGCTGAATCAACAGGCTCCCCAGGAGTTGGTGCAAGCTGAAACCATTCCAGAATTACAAATTTCATGAGCTGCAGACTTCACTGCTAAAAGTAATAGTGGTTAACAAAAGATTTTTATTCCTCTGTATACACTTGCATTTATAAGTGCAAAATTTACTAGTTGGGTTAAATTTTAAATATGTACAAACAGTTACTAATTTATTTAAACAGTTTTCACCAGTAATGGAAATACTCGAAAGCAAACAAAAAAAGACAAAAATTTATATGCTTCAACCTGAAAAAATGTAATTTCTCAATATTCATTTAAAATTACTGTCTATCCTTTTACTCTGATTTTCCTTTTCAGCACTTATCACTAATTGCTATTGAATTACATATTTATTTGTATATCTGTTTAGTGCTTGTCTCAAGAACGTAAGCTCTACAAGAACAAGGGCTTTGTTTTGTACATTTTTAGATTCTTTGCAGGGAGACCAGCCTGGAACATAATGGCTACTCAATAAATATTCTGTTGGGTTAATGACAGTAAAATTAGTTAAATCTCTTGAAGGAATAATAATTCTTTGAGGACAGTTGTTGGAAGAGCTTTTTTAAATTATAAAAGTCAGGCAGTTATTCAAATAGTAACAACTTAGTATGGATATAGTTTTTTGGATAATGAAATCAATTCTATAAGGTTTGAGGAAAGAAACATTTTATGCTCTGAAGACATCTCACATAAGTTTTTTTTTAAAGAACACAAGAGATACTAATAGTTAAAAATTTTTTTGGATTTTGATATTCATCACTACCGTTCACCTTTTTAGAGGTGTTTAAAAATGAAATTAATGATCACATTTTTATAGGTGCAAAATATGCCTTCCTAGCTTTATATTTTGAAATTAAGTCAACTGCACAAACCTACAATAAAATAAAAAAATACAAATAAAAACAATTGAGTCTGGATTTTTTTGTTTGTAATAAGTACTTTGCCCAAGGAGACATTATAGTCCCTCCTACCTCTAAAAAATTGGTAAAATAATCCTATGAGGCTGATAGCTTTCAAATAATCAGCAAGGCTGACCATTTCTTTCCATATGGTAAGGTATTATATATGCTTACATGTTTTACTAAAAAATAAATTTTAAAACTAAAAAGCTGACCCAAATGCCTTAGACCAGAGTGAAACTACTTCATCAGAATAGACTTGAGCTATTTTATAATATGAATTCAAATGATTTTATCAGTAATTTTTATCTTAATAATCTGAGGATTTACATATAAAAATGTCAAGTAACAAACTTCATCTAAAGATGAGAAACAAAGAATTGCAACCTTGTATAATTAAACTGATATAACTATTTAAAATCCTATATATGATTATGTGTATATTTTATTGATATTTCGAAAAAAGGAGTAAGGGCTGGCTTTATTCTGAAAAGGAAATTACATCTTTTGGATGTACTCATGGCATATCAGTCATATGGCTCTTACCTAAAACAATATGAAAAGATCAGATTAAAGACTACCTAGTTTCTTTCCAATTATCAACCAATGCCACTAAATCCATCAGAATGAATGGGATATGGTCAATTTCAACAAACCTTTAAAACAGCCAAAAACCTGGTATCTGCTGTTCCTCAGTCTTTTGTATGTAATCCAAATCGCTAGTGTCTGTAGACATCATGTGAAATGAACACTGAATTAGAATCAGTACAGGAAATATTTTAAAACTTCCATTATTGCTTTTTCTAAAAGCTATTAGAAGAGGCTATATAGACTATTGAGAGCCTTATTATCTATTTGGAAAACCCCTTCCTTTCAAATTTATGACCCCCTTCACCCCCATAAAGGGAGAAAGAGTAGGTCTAAATTATCTAAATCAAGCCTTCATAAATCCCGTTAGATAAGAGATAGTAAAGTAAAAGCCACTATTGTAAATCTTGCAGTTTATTTGCTTGCTCTTTCCAAACATGCTAATTTTGTCTTCTCTTAAGTCTTTCTGTTGATGGATGATAAGGAAAATAATAGCATTAAAATAAATCTTTATGAAAGGTTGGTAGGGGAGGGGATCATGGATCATTATGCTACATCTAAATAACAAACTCTTCCTCTCTT
>JAQZBX010072513.1:0-15059 GCA_029593785.1 Cabassous unicinctus | reverse complement strand
TATATTCTGTTTAATATTTTTGAATTTAAATATTATTTGTTTCCAAAGCTGTTTTGTTGTTGTTCTTTGGCCAGTCCTTCATAATAGTTTAATATCTCTGTCAAAATCTCCTGCTTCTTTCTAAATCCACATCAGAGCTTTCGGTTCTGATTTTGTTAGGTTTTCCTCGCTGCTGAGACCCTGTAAATGGCTCACAAGCTTTCTTCACCTAGTTGCATCACTTAATTTAGGTCAAGGTGTTGGGGTCTTCAGGCAGTGGGGAAATTTCTACTCTTTTTGTAATCCTGCCACAAATGTTCCACGGGCACTTAATAAATTAAATCAGAATATTTAATGTGCAATTCACATGATAATAAAGAATTTTCTATCATTTTTCATGCAATATTCTATTTCAAGAGCCACTTGGCTTTAGGTTTCTGCATATGGATATCTTTGCCGAAACAGTATCACATGGCTTAAAACTCTTGTTCCTGTAGATGGAAAGAACTCACTCCCTTAGGAAGGAACCATTTCTCCTGTAAGCCAGAGCCATTGGCCTGCAAGCTGGACCTTCTTTTGTTTTTTAAGGAGGCACCGCAGGTCGAGCCCGGGACCTTGCACACGGGAAGCAGGAGCTCAGCCGCTGAGCTACACCCGCTCCCTGGGACTTCTTGGCCGAAGCACAAAAGGGTGCTCTCGGCTCTCAGAGACTTCGGGAGGGGCAGCCCTTCCTCAGCCACGTGGAAAGAGAGAGCTTCCACCGAACAGCATCAACGGAGCCACCGGTCCTTGTTCCTTGGGATCAGGGCTCTCCGACTTGGGCTTCGCCGACTTCCTCCCCAGTCCTTGATCCTCTCCTCAGTATTGCAGATAACGGTGCACAAACACCACCCCTCATCTGTCCTCACACTCACAGCTCCAGGTGTGTTTGAGGCCCCGCTCCGGCTCCAGCAGCGAACGAGGTTCTTCTTGCTGCTTGGTAAGAAGGAGAGAAGGCGTCATAAAATGTGTTCCAGCCAACACTTTCCAGAGTCCCCAGCAGCCGGTCTATCTTCCATTGAATTCATCATTCAAATGGTCACCAGATTTATCTGTTTTTGTTTGTTTGTTTTGTTTTGTTTTGTTTTAACTGGGAGGTCCCAGGGATCAAACCCAGGTCCCTCCATATGGGAGACAGACACCCAACCATTTGAGCCACATCTGCCCCCCACCAGATTTATCTGAAACACAAAAAACACAAACCCTGATTAAAACCCTTCATGGTTCCCAATGAGCTAAAGAAAAAGTCCAAGCTCTACTGTATGGTTCACTAGTTTCATCTGACCATTCGCTGATTCTCATTGCACATCCGAGTAGGACAGAACTGCTTTTATTCCTACCGCCTTTGTTCTAAATCTGCGCACTCGTGCCAATGCTGCTACATCTCACTTTCAACTTGTCTTTCATTTTGAGATTTAGCTCAGGTGTCACCTCCTCCAGGAAGCTGTCCGTAAGCCCCCGACTGGGCTAAACATCTCTTATCAGTGCCCCTCTCAAAGCGCTGCCCACACATCCTACTGGAATTCTGGTGTGTCGTCACCTCCTCAGCTGTTAGCTCTGCAAGTTTGCATCATCGTTGTATCCCCAGTGCTACTGCACTGCCAGCCACGTAGTGTGTCCACAAAACAGATTTGTTGTATGAACCTATGTCAGTTTTCAGCTAGACTGAAATTTCTACTCCTTTTGCAATATCCCCTCAAATGTTCCATAAGCACTTAATAAATGAAACCAAAGTATTTAATTAAAATTCATATGTTACTAAGGAATTTTCTATCATTTTGCATGTAATGTTGAATTTCAAGAGCCATTTGAGATTAGAATATTACCTGGGTTTAGGTTTCAGCATATGGATATCTTTGCCAAGATCCGACTTGTTTCTCTGATACTTGGAACTCTTGTTCTTCTAGACCAATAGAATCCATTCATATTGGCCATAAAATTCTGTACAAAACCTGTGGAACAAGCTAACATGTTGCTATCTGCAGTGAATGACTCTTATGCCTGCAAGATGACTGGCTGCTTTGTGAGAAACACTCCTTCAGCCAGACCATGTTCCCAGGTGGTCTCTGAATAGTCCGCATTTTCCAGTCCAGTGCAACGCATTCCTTTCACAACCACTTTTTATCTGGCCTCATTAGCAACTGCCTCTCACCACCATATAATAGCGCAGACTTGCTCCCTGTGGGATATTATATTTGGCATCAGTTCTTATTGTTCACTCATGATCAGGTGAAAGCACTTGGGGAAGAAAAAAAAAAACTTTTGACAAAAACACCCAATCACTAAGTTTGAAGGAAAAGAAAAGAAAAGAAAAAAAAACCTGCACAGAGTAAAAATTTTTTAAAGATTTATTTTATTTATTTTTCCCCACCACCTCGTTGTTTGCACTTGCTGTGTCTCTCTGTCTTCCTTGTTTCTATAGGAGGCACCAGGAAGCAAACCCTAAGCTCACATGTGAGGGAGGCACCTAATCGCTTGAGCCACCTCATTTCCCTGCTTTGTTGTGTTTCTCATTATGTTTTTCTTCTTGTGTCTCTTGTTGCATCATCTTGTAGTGTCAGCTTGCCACACCTGCCCATCACTCCAGCTCTCTGTCTTCTTTAGAAGGCACAGGGAACTGAACCAGGGACCTCCCATGTGGTAGGCGGGAACTCAGTCACTTGAGCCACATCTGCTTCCCATAGAGTAAATTTTAAAACTTAACCAAGAGGATGATTTATATCAGAAATGACGAAGAGCTGCTGCCCGCTCACCTAGTCTCCAAGACAAGGGTTGGTCCTTAACCAGCAGCACAGACACCGGCTCTTCAGGCCATTGTCAGAGAACATAACCTCGGACCACCAGCTCTTTTAGAAGGGTTTGCTAGAGGAAGGGACGCTCAGGACGATGACCTAGCAGCAATCCCACCGATGGTTAAGGTCAAACCACCAGAAGGCTCCGTGTTTGACCCCCAGTTAGCCTGGTCTTCACAGACCCCTTCATCTTCACTGAGACACACTTGAATGTCTTAACCTCAGCTGTTATCGAGCACGGCTGCAAGAGACAGTAAACGACAGAGGTTCTCCTTTCGTCAAAACGCCTGCTGCCGAGGGAATTGCTCGACCTTCCTGGTGACAACAGTGAAACAACAAACCCCTGCGGGCGAGGCAAAGGCCGGGAAACGGTCGCAGGCGCCAAACGCAGCACAGTGTCCTAGACTGAGCGTGGGCGAGGAAAAGGACATTGGAAAACTGGGGCAATCCAAACAAATTCCGAGTCTAGCTGATAGTTATGCACCCACGTTGCTTCCTGAGCTGGGATGAACGTACCATGGTTGTGAAAGGAGCCGACACTCAGGGAAGCCAGGTGAGGCGGCTGCAGCAGCCCTCTCGACTCTCTCCGCAACCTTCCTGTAAACCTAAATCCTTTCTAAGATGAGAGTTTACTTCAGAGAGTGGATGTAGCTCAAGCAGGCTCGTGAGCGCCTGCTTCCCACGTACGAGGTCTTGGGTTCAATCCCTGGTACTTCCTAAAACAATTTTTTTTAAAGTAAAAGTTTATATCAGAAAGAGAAAAAACATGAAAATCTTATGGTCTAGAGAAACTACGTTTCCTAAGAGAGTCTGGTATATGTTCTTCCTTTTTAACAATAAACACCACAAAATTTATTGTCTTTTTTCTTTTTTCACTTTTGCTACTAACATGCTCAGAGCCCAGATCTGCGCTGGACTCTATCACCACCATTAACCTTCGGGCTTTCTGTGTCTGCTTCCCCTTTTACCTGACCCTGATTTCCCTCTTGTGTTAGGAATAACCCTCGACCTAGGCGCGTTTGAGCTGCTCTTGTCACAAACCCTCTAATTCTTTTAGGAAGGGGACCGTGCACTCAGCATAAACCTGAACACTGTCCAAAGGAAGACTCAGGCACCAGGCACGCAGGGAGCGGCTGAGGACGCACGCTCCTTTAGGCAGAGGGAAGGCTCGGAGGAGACACGATCGTTGTCGTCCCATAGCTCAAGAGACTCGTTCCGCTGTGCAGCAGGACACCAGCCAAACCCAGGGGGGCATCACCGGGGAAGAAGGCCCAGCGCCGGCCTCCAGGTACTGGACGCCTTCCCAGCAGCTCCTAAGAGGTGTCTAGACCACTTCGGTTATGTGCCTATCTGAGGATGCTATTAAAACACACAGACGCGGCTAGGTGTTTATTCATTGCTAAAAAGGAAGAACATGTCACAGCTTAATAATGTCTCTCTGTTAAGGAAGGAGACCTCCTTGCCCTCAGCATTCCTAGTTTCAACAAAACTTCCTCTTCTCTCTAGACCTGGGCGAATGCCAGGTCAGACGTGCGGTGTGGCGCTCGCTGGCTGGGCAACCTTCGGCAGGTCTCAATGTCCGTCCACCGTTCACAGCTCTCCAGGGAGCTGGACGGTATTTCTGAGGACTCTGTTTTGGCATTACGGACTATAAATGGAGGTGAACTGATACTTTCAACAACATCCAAAAAGCATATAGCAAGCTAAGGCTCATCTAAACGTTTCATCCTGAACCTTAAACTTCACAAAGTGCTCCTTCACCAGTGACTTTATTTATTATCTATTATTTTTATCTCCTTTTTTTTTTTATTGCTAACACCCCTGAGGAGTGGTTATTGACCTTCGTTTTTCAGCACCTACAAATGGGGATATGGGGCTCACCCGACAACTCAGCTCTTCTGGGTTGCCAGACCGTCTTCACGACAGTGGCGCGCACAGCTCACTCGGACGTCCTCTCTGCCCTACAATTCCTGGGAGATGAAAAGAACTAATAAATAAGACAAACTGGTCACGTGGAATTAGAGTGCCATGGCATCAGAGAAAAGGGAAAGATGGATTCCGCACAGAGAGATCTTTGGAACGCTTATGGACAAAGTGGCGTGTGCACTAAGCTTGAAGTATGATTGGGATTCCTGTAGCTGAGGCTGGCGCTGAGGAGAAAAACAGAGGCGATTCCCTTCAGGAGGATGTGCTATCAATTGACACAGAAGCAACAAAATTGAAACTTTGACTTCCCATGAGATTGAAGGGAGGATGCCGGAGATGGAGATGAGG
Source organism: Cabassous unicinctus (assembly GCA_029593785.1). NCBI lineage: Eukaryota > Metazoa > Chordata > Mammalia > Cingulata > Chlamyphoridae > Cabassous > Cabassous unicinctus. Next base: position 9,975 of record JAQZBX010072513.1, on the reverse strand, counting down.
GGGCAAGCTGAAGGGCTGGGGTGCCTGCTGAGGAATTTTAGCCTCCCCCTAAGGGGCTGCAGAGACCGAGAGGATCCGTAGCTGTGCTCTAGAAAACTTGCTCCAGAAGCAGGGACGCGGCTGTAATCAGAAGAGGAGATTGAGGCAGGAACCCATAAAAAGTTCACAATATCAAAGGACTCAATTGGGGACGGAGCAGCAAAGGACAGCGTGGCGTTGTCTGGGACACCACGGCGTGTATTAGTCAGGGTTCTCTCGGGAAACAGAACCAACAGGAGATATCTGTCAATAATATGAGGCTTTATAAGAGTCTCTCACGCGACCATGGGGATGCACAAGCCCAGGTTCCGCAGGCAGGCTGCAAGCCAGGGCTCTGATGAAAGTCCAACGAAGGTCCTTGATGAGTTTCTGGGAGAAGCTGGCTGTCCAAAGACGAGCTGGGAAATTCTCTCTGAATGTTGAAATCACTTCCCCTTTTAAGGCATTCAACTGATTGGATAAAAGCGTCACCCATTGCTGATGCACTCTCCCTGATTGATGCAGATGTGATCAGCCATCCACGCAGTAAACTCACTGGTGATCGAAGTCCATACATGCTCTTGTGTTACAATTAGCCCAGTGCTAACACCTGGACACAGTTACCTGGCCAAGATGACACATTAGCCTGACCATCACACCGTGGTCGAGGGCCAGGCTTCTGGAAGGCACGAATGTCGCCAAGCAAGAGAGGACAGGTTCGCACAGCAGGCAGAGCTTCTGCATCACCTTCCTTCCCTTCCCGCACGCCTGGGCTTCCACAGGCCGCTCGAGCTGCTGCTCCCCTGCCGCCCAGTCTCTTCCCCTGGGGATCCCCAACAGCTGCCAGAATCACGCTCCAAACACAGGTTCCCACTTTCTCAAGATCCTATAGGGGTTCCCAGCTCAACCCTTCAGATTTTTGCCAAAAAGCTGGGGGGGCGGTGTGTCTGATTACTACAGCCGCCCAGCTGCACCCACATTCTTCCCCTTTGGGGCCCTGCTGCAGTCAAGTTCTGTTTTCTGGCATGTGTGAGTGAAGCTGAGCCCTGTTGCTGGTTTCCTTCTCTTATCACCTACTCCCCTCCATGGCTCAACAGCCGCCTTAGGACTCACCTCACCTTCTTCAAAACCCACCTTGGTACTTGCCTCCAGGAAGCCTTCTGCGATCCACCCACCGAGGGCAACTCTCAAATGGGCAAATCCCCCATTCTGGTTCCCTTTGCCCTCGCTCACAGCTGAAGAACGGCAGCACTGGGGGGGCTCTACCATCCCAAGGGCCTGCTTCTTCCCCACGCCAGCTGGTGAGCCTCCTGGCTACCTGAAGCTCTCCCCACCAGCCTGCAGGAAAGCAGTGCTCTGGATTCCGCAGAGATTTCCACCTCCCAAAGTTCCAGGTTTCCCCTTTATCCCCCACATGCTCTCCGAGGTGCCAGGGAGCGAGCTGTTCCAAGATGCCGACCTTTCCCTAAGCCCCCATCTCAACCTCACTTCAACCTGACCGCCCAGAAACAGGATTCCAAGAGGGCCTGCCCAAGCCCCGGCCAGCCGTCTGCCAGAGAAAAGAGGACATTCAGCGGCGCAGAGAAAGGTAAATACTGAGGATAACTGGATGGACCCTTGAAATGAGTCGTGGTACAGCCATCTTTTGATTACCTCGTAACAGGAGAAAAGAATGATGAAGTGCTATAGACAATCCACTCGTTTCAAAAACCTTCTGCACCAAATGTGCAATTTTAGGTTGACGCTTACAAGACAAAAAGAGGCCAGCGAAGGGTTTTCAGGAAGGAAGTGTGTAACCGTTGGGGAATTTGTAATTATGAATTCCAAAAATATAATTGGATCATGCCTGTAATCTGATCTGTTAATCTGGGCATGATTGAATTATGATTAGGGCGTTGACTGGGCCATGTCAGTCAGTAGGGTATTGAGACCCACCCCTTGGTGGGTGGGGAATCAACTATAAAAGGCAAGGCAAAGGACAGAGGGAGCAGGTTTTGAAGCAGTCATTGAGAAGCAGCTTTGATGTTGGAAAGAAGGCCCCAGGAGAAGAGAAGCAAGCCGTTCGCCTGATCGCCTACAGCTGACCTTGTGGAGGAAACAGGAGCTAAGCCCGGAGAGAAACGCAGCCCCAGGAAGAGAGGAACGCAAGAAGCCTGAACCCTGGGCAAATGTCGGCAGCTGTCTTGCTCCAACACGTGACAATGGACTTTGGTGAGGGAAGAAACTTATGCTTTATGGCCTGGTAACTGTAGACTTCTATCCCCAATAAATACCCTTTATAAAGACCAACCTATTTTTGGTATTTCACATTAGCACCCCTTTGGCTGACTAATACAAAGTGAAATCCCAAGAACAGAAAGAAACAACAAAGTTCTCCATAAATGCTAAGTACGTGCAAGTGCAGTTATTAACACAGCTACAGGCATGTTTCCCGGTAGTGAAAAGGCTAAACCTTTTCCAGGAGTGACAAGTGGTGCCCCTCACCCCCTAGGGATTCTCTGTGCTTTACCCACTTAGCAATCACAATAAATTTTCCTGCAGTTCCACTTAAAACACCGTTCTCCAGGGGATGTTCTAGTTCACTGTGAACAGCCTGTGACGAGTGCCCTACCAAGAGCAGAAACGCTGCCTGAACCAACCCGGCAGGCAGGAGGCTGCAAGGCCGCAGCAGAGCAGGGAGAGCCTCGGAGGCTGGGCGTGCTCGATTCAACAGTCTCACTCCTGCAGGTGGGAAGAGACGTGCCCACCGTCACACGGCTGATGAGTCCAGAATCTGCACCAGGTCCAGGTCCCTTAACTCTGTGACATCCTCATCAAGACGGAAATTCTCTTCTTGTTTTCTGTTCCTTTTACAACAGCCTGTGGTGGACGTGGAAATGCTCCCAAGAGGAAGGACGTGGGGCGTCACTTGGGGTGTGTGATAGGCTCCCCCGGAGCCGGCCTCGGCTGCAGAGGTCTGTGCCCCCGAGACCAAGCCTTCCAGGGGCACCCGGGGCAGGAGGGGCACAGAGGCCAGCAGGGGCCACGCCAGAGCTCCCCACCTTATCGAGTGGGCACGTGAGCTGCTCTCTGCCCACTGGTGCTTCCTCCTCCTTCCACAGGGGCTGCTCCCCAGTAGGAAGCCTGCGCCCCGGTCTCCGCTGCAGCCTCTGCTTCTGGAGCATCCAAGCTGCTCCACGGCCCACCCCCAGCTGTGCCACCCCACACTCAGCTGGCAGGCACTTTGCCCCAATTCTGTTCATCTCTGACCTGCCTGATCTTGGACATTTTGAAAGAGGGAAAAGGTGGTGCTTTGGGTGATGAGTGAAAAGAATATGGACCAGAAACCAGCTCAGGGACTTTGGGTGAGCTCCTCAGTCTCTTGCTTTATCTGAAAAACAGTAATGAAACAAACCCACCATTCAAACATGGTTGTTGAGAATATCAAATGAAATAATGGACATGGAGGTGCTTTGAAAGCCGTAAAGCTCTATCCAGATGTCAAGTATGGACACAATATAATAAATATTTGTTGAATGAATGAATTGTATGGGGGAGATGTTAGGTATAATTATTATCAGCAGGTAGCAACGATAACCAATATTTTTTTAAAAATCAGAGGGAAAAGAATGAAGTTCTGATACATGCTGCAGCATGGAGAGACTGAGTCAGCTAAGCCAGGCACAAGAGGACCAACAGTGCATCATCTAACTGGAACACGCCACTCCACAGCGACAGAAGGGCGATTTCAGCCCACCGAGGGACAGCACGGGCGTGAGGAACGGGGCGCTGATGCTCACGGGGTGCAGAGCTTCTGTCTGGGGTGACGGTAGCCCAGCATTGTGAACGCAACCTGAAAATGGCTAAAATGGGAAATGCTGCGTAGTACGCATGTTACCACGATGGAAACAAAATATAAAACAGTCCGTGGGGCCGTGCTTCGGCGAGGGGCTCCTCTTGGCGCAGGCAGCCTCCAGGATGTGGGGGGGCCACACAGGGCCACCCCTGCCCACGGAGCTGGGCACACAGCCACGGCGGCAGCCTCCAGGATGTGGGGGGCACACAGGGCCACCCCTGCCCACGCAGCTGGGCACGCGGCCACGGCGGCAGCCTCCAGGATGTGGGGGGCCACATAGGGCCACCCCTGCCCACGCAGCTGGACATGCACGGCCACGGCGGCAGTCTCCAGGATGTGGGGGGCACACAGGGCCACCCCTGCCCACGCAGCTGGGCGCACGGCCACGGCAGCAGCCTCCAGGATGTGGGGGGCACACAGGGCCACCCCTGCCCACGCAGCTGGGCGTGCGGCCACGGCGGCAGCCTCCAGGATGTGGGGGCCACATAGGGCCACCCCTGCCCACGCAGCTGGACATGCACGGCCACGGCGGCAGCCTCCAGGATGTGGGGGGGGCACAGGGCTGCCCAGGGCGCTCTGTGTGCAGAGCCAGCGACGGCTGCCGTCTCCACATTGAACTCAACCTTCCTCGAAACTGCTCTTTCAGGCACCACCTCTTGGGTTAATGGTCCCACAAGCGTCTTCCCCAAGAAAATTCCAGGATTTGAAAAACAAATCTATGTTCACATTATTCACCGCACTCTCGCTCACGCTCGAGCTTCACTGTCCAGGCTGAGAGGTCTACTACTTTCAGTCACATCCCTAACGGCAAACCAGGGTGGTGCCTGGACAATGCCAGACCTGTGGGGCCAATGCAGACGCCCGGTGGCCGGGGTTTAACTAATAGCTTATTTGTTAATAAGTGTACAGTTATAATTGCCAATGGAAACAGCGTGTGGATTTTTAATTTGTGTAAGAGAATGTAATTTATGCTGAAGCACTTGTAAGTAAATGCATAATGCCCTAAACAGAATGTTAAGATTCTTACGTATGATTCTTATTACACATTAAAAGCTAAATTTTTTCCTTGGGAATAAAGCTCCAAAATCACAGTGGAAAATGACAAGAAAAGATTTTTCATTCATCATGCCACCCCCTGCTCAAAGCCTTCGTTGCCACTGAGCCTCGCCTGCAGAATGGAGTCCACACTGCTCACATACAGGGGCTGCCCCCGTTTCCCAGCGAAAGCATCAGCTGTGATGAATTCAATCTATTCGCTGACTCCCAGGCACACAGTGCTGTCCTGGCTCTCCCTTTTGGGCATGTTTGCTAACCTTGCCCACGCAGCTGGAGTGCTCAGCTCTCTCCTCAGCCACTGACCCAAGCCTCCTTTTGCATTTCTTTTTTTGAGTTCTAACTATTTATAAGGATTGATCTTCCATGTCTTTAATTCTATCTTGAAGAATTAAAGTTACCATCTGGGTCCGCTGGACCCTTATTTAATTTATATCTGATAGGATTTTAGTGGTCTTATTTTTCCTGTCTTGAAACACTCTACTATTTTATTATCCTGGGAATTATTTCAGTGTTACTCATCATTACTCATCAATTGTTCCCAATTCTGCTAAAAAAGACAGAAATAATTTTTAAGTGGAAGAACGATGGAATCCTAAAAGAAGGATGTTTGTGAAATGAATTGTCATCCTCCAGTTTTCTTATTGGCAAAAGAATTATGTCATCTTTCAAGAAGGTATAAAAGAAGATAGGAAACACCATCTTTGTGGTCTGCTTTTAGCTCTCATTGAACACATTTGAGATTAAGAATTTTTCATTCTCTATCCTTCATGGCAAAGAGAAGAAAATTGACAGAGGAAGATGCTTCAAATTATTAGGTGAACCAGAAAATGAATGCAAAGAGGCAGACCAGCATGCTAACATCCAATAATGGCAGTAAAATTTACAGTGTCAGTGAAGTTCCAGACTATGTGTCCTTATACAACACTATCCTAGAAAAATTTTCTCAAAATTAAGACTCACTGCATGAACAATGTATTTCTAAGGATGAAAACGAAATATGATATTTTCACCCATTTAGTCAACGGGAAGGACTTCCTCAGGCAATATTTTGTGACAGGAACTTGGACCATCCCATTTTGTTAAAATGAGACAGAATTGTTCTGTTTTTATGATGTTTGTGCATCAGAATTTACTTTATATAAGAGGTTTGTTATGTTTAAATTTGGAATAAAATTTCTAATAATGTTTTCACTACCCTTTTATTCTCATTTCTGTAAAGTATTCATAGAATGGCTCAAAATAAAAGACAAATAAATAATCCATTGACCCCTGATGGAAGATGGTGGAGACTATTTTTCCTGGGGTCCTGAGGTGCAGGCAGAGCCCCATCTTCCTCCTCGAGCTTCTCCTTCACTGAATTACTATTACAGCTGAGCCTCCACCCTAGCGATTGTTTGATGTTGGCTCTATGTGTGCTCGGTCTAACCCAAATCATAAGCTCTTCAGGGCACAGGTTCTCATCCAGCAAATGCTCGAACACTGTGGCTGGTGCTCTGGCGGCCTGGGGACACCCCGGTAGGCAGACCAGGCATTGTCCCTGCTCTGGTCGCTCTCACCAGATCCTGGGGAGGCCGTGCAGACTGGAGCAGAGGAGAGTGCAGGGAAGGGTCTGAATTCCGCCACTCACTGCGTGAACTTGGGGAAGTTTCTTAACCTCCCTGAAGCGTGTTTTCTTTATCCAAGAAATGGGGTAACATTTCCTTTCTTGAAGGGGTGCTGTGAGGATTAGAAAAATGACATACGTAAAGTTACTGGTACACGGTAGATGTTCAATTTAAAAGTGCCTGATTGTCATTAAGTTCTTGTTTTAGTGTGCCAAAGGCTGCCAATGCCAATATAGGGAAACGGGTTGGCTTTTACAAAGGGGATCTGTCTGGGGTAAAACTTCGTGCTTCAGCTTTGGCTGCTAGCGCTCCTTGAGTCCTGTCTCACGCATGGCAAGGTAAAGACGGCAGCGGCTCTTTTTCTGGTCTCTAAGTGTTCTCAGTTTCATGTAACACCCAGCAGAGGGCAGCCACCCAACCCGAGTCTCACCTCCCGACAAGCTGATCAAAGTGATCTAATCAAGGTCCCCTGAGTCTAACGCAATCAGAGGGTCTCTTAACTGAATAGGCTTAAGAATGTAATTTTCTGGGGTCCACAAAAGACTCAACCATGACAGTTCTCTTGACTCACAGGCCAGTACCCTTTCCACGAAGTTCTCCAAACAAGTTGTTGAAATAACGTATCGTGTGCTTCGTTGTTACAGAATCTATTCATTAAACATTTTAGGACACATTTATTTTCACAATCTTCAACCTAACTTGCACCTATTTCTTCTAGTCTTTTTAGGTGTGTTTCCCCTCGTTTGCAAGTGAATGTATAAAATCCTGAACCATGGGAAAGATGTCTTCCATTTATTTGCTACATGAGCTAATTTAACACTGCACACCGTCAGTGCCTAATAAGTGATGCATCTTTAAATGTGTGAACACATGGTAGGAGCTCAGCAGATATCAGGGCATCAAGGCATCAGCTTGTTTCCATGCACAGGCTGATAAGGAATGGGGAGGAGGTGCACATTTGGGGTCTGATGAACTGGGTTCAAGTCCAGACTCTGCCACTCACCAGCATGTGACTCAACCTGAAACCCCTTTCCCCATTTGTAAAATGAGCAAAATAACACCTATTTTTCACAGTTTTGGAATGATCAAATTAGAAACCATCTCTTTGCAACTCCAGCATAATAATTGATTCAAGCAAGGATGATTTGGTAAAATGTTGTAGGAAAACAGAGTATTCATACAATCTCAAAGTTATCTCCCCTCAAATTTCTTATTGATTCAAAAGGGAAAATATATCTTTACAATGGAAAGAACTAATGGCCTTTTAATTAACTAAGTAATTTAAATTAGTATCACCAACAATGGGCTCCTGGAAGTAGTCAATGTCAAGAAATACAAAAAAAGTCAGGGCAACTGTTCTAGATTTTAAAATACCAAACAAATGTCAGAAGAAGAAAAAAAAGCAATATATAAAGTTTGATTTGATTCTTGATGTAAAAAAATAATAATAAAGGGAATTTGGAGCACACCTGGGAAGTTTTGAACGTACACTGAATATTGATATTGTTGAATTATGGTTGATTTTCTTAGGTGTTAGATAGGAGTATAGAGGTTACGAAGGAGAATGTCTTTATCTTAGGAGATAAATTCAGGGGTGATGTATCACGATATCGCGACTGTCTTTCAAATGAGGAAGGAGGAGAGCACCTAAATGTGGCAAAAGGTTAACAAACGGACGAATCTGATGGAATGTTTATTGTTTGATACTTTCACCTTTTCATGGGCTTGAAATTTCTTAAGGCAAACCTGAGAGGAAATCATCTCTTTTCTGGGAATGTGCAATTGGGTTTAGAAACGTAAATCTGACATTGGTCACATGAACTGAGGACAAAAGGAAACCCAGAAACTGTGGACGACCACCTTCTACCAGGTGTTTGGAAAAGCAGAAGGAGATTGGCCTATTCAGAGAGATGGAAGACGCAGACACCCCGAATGCGCAAAAAGGGGCATTATGAAAACCCAAAAATTTCAGATGATTTTTTACTTTCATTTTCATATAGTCTGAGTTTTTAATTTTACAATGAACATGTATTGCTTTTATAGTAATAAAAAAAAAAACTTTTCTCTTTTTTTGGGAAAAATAACATTTTCTGTTCCATAAGTGGTCTTTCAAGCCCAGGGGATTATTAGAGTGATTGTTTTGTGGTGGAATATGTATTCACGCAGGGAATGTTTGTACATGAAAGAATATCATGTTGCTTGCAAAGACTCTGGATGTATCTTGAAGGTCCTTTCATTTAGCCTTAAATTTTTCCTCCCTATTTTATTATATAAATACTGTTGTAACAACAAGAAATAAATTTTTGGAAAAAAGAAAAATTACCATGTTAATTGTTTCTTTCTTGTTTCCCACGTGCATATTATTTTACCTTCCTTTTACTTTTGAATCTATTGTTCATTAATTTAAAACCTCCAGGAATCTATTCACTTTGGGACAGGTTCTGCTCTGTTAATCCCAAATGCAGTTTTCAAGCTTCCAGGTCTATGCACGTGGTGTTGCAGGTGGGAATCCTGTCTGTCTTGTCTGTGTTCCCAGCTCCGAGGACGACGCCTGGCACCAAGGAAGCCCTGGGGGAGCTGGTTGCGGGATGGAGCCACAACGTGCAGCTACCTTGGAGGAACGGGGGTGTCTGGAGTGCTACCAGTGACGCTATGGAATGCAAATAACATCCCACCCCAGCCCCGAGCCCTGACTCAGAGCCCTCTGGTGCCTTTTGTCTCCCAGCAGCAGGGAATTCAAGCAGAAAATTCACTGCTAATGGTTCAATAAAAGCATCCAGGTCCCAGTGGGGGCCCCGTGGCCGGCTCCATACAGATGTGCCTCCTCCGGAGGCAGCCGCATCCTATCTCGTCTTATCTGCCTTTAGGGTCCGCGCCGCAACTCCTCCACGGTGGTGGGCAAAACGACCAAAAACGGGCAGAGTGGGGCCCGTCAAGCACCAGTGCGTCTGGAAAAGTTCCTCTCCTGGAGTTCTGCACCTATTTCGTTATGCATGACAGAAGAGGCTGATCCTCACCTTCCGTCAGAGACAACCGTGTGGTTCAGATTTTTAGGAGCTCTGCTCCTGCGCCTCAGAGAGACGTTTGGCAGGAGGCTCTGCTGGTGCCTGTGAGGCTCTCTGACAGCAGTGGGGGGCACCGCGGGGGTTGCTGCTGGGGAGGGAAGGGCAGAGAGAAATTAGACGCAGAGATCCTTTCTTTTTATTTTGAAAAGGGCGAAAACAATTTTTTTCTTGAAAAGACTCTATCCCATATGTTTCTCTTCTAGAATCAAAAAAAAGCTTGGAGGGAAGCGGGAGTGGCTCAGTCGATAGAGCCCCCGTTTGCCATATGGGAGGCCCCGGGTTCGCGTCCCAGGGCCTCCTTGTGAGGGCAGGCCAGCCTGCGTGGAGCGAGGGGCTGATGCAGCGGGACCTCACAGCAAGGGGGAGATAAGCAGACACGGAGAAGACACGCAGCGAA
>JAQZBX010072512.1:0-15062 GCA_029593785.1 Cabassous unicinctus | reverse complement strand
GGTTTTTGTATATGCTCTTTATCAAGTTGAGGAATTTTCCATCTATTCTTGTTTTTCTGAGAGTTTTGGTGTTGAACTTTGTCAAATGCTTTTTCTGAATCAATCTCTTTACAATCTCTTTCAAGAAATAGAATAGGGAACACTTTCCAATTCATTTTAATATATATTTTATTACCCTGATGCCAAAATTAGGCAAAAAGTGTATATGGGAACTCTGTACTTTCTGAATGATTTTTCTGAAAACCTACAACTTCTCTAATAAAAATGATAATCAGGCAAAGATTGTGCAAAAAAAACACAAAAAACAAAAAACTCCAGACCAAGATCTCCCATGTGAATATACACATAAAATCCTTAACAGCTTATTGGTAAATAGAATTCAACAATACATAAAAAAGAATGATATGCCATGACCCAAATAGAGTTTATTCTGGGGATGCAAGGCTGCTGGTTCAATATTCAAAAGCCAGTCAATGTAATCTACCATATTAACTAGCTAAAGAAGAAAAATCACATGACCATATAGATTGATGCAGAAAAAGCCTTTAAAAGAAGAAATTTTTCTTCTTTATATATCTTCTAGTTAATGAATTGTTTTTTTGGTCCCCTCCTTTCTTCTTTTCAGACCATTCCCTCAGCTTTTTATTTCAGTTATAGTATTTTCAGTTCTAAAATCCCCATTTGGTTTTTCTTTTTCTTTGCTGAGGCTTTCTTTTTTAAATCTTTTCAAGTATATTCATAATTTCTTGTTTTTATTATTGCTGCTTTAAAAATATTTGTCAGATAATTCTAACATCTCTGTTATCTTGATGTTGGTATCTATTGATTGATTACCTTTTTTTCTTTAAGTTTGAGATATTTTGGGTTCTTGGTATGATGAGTGATTGAAACCCAGATATTTTTGTATCACATTCTGAAACTTTTGATCTTATTTAAATCTCCTGTTTTGGCTGGCTTTCTCTGATACCACTCTGTAAGGGGAAGAGGGGCGTTACCTTGTTACTACCAAGTGGAGGCTGGAGTTCAGGTTCCTCATGTGGCCTCGTTGAGGGCAGAATCCTTATAATTTTAGCCAAGATGGAAGTTCTAGCTCCCCATGTGGTCTCCACTGCTACTGTAGTGGGGGTTGTCTCATTACTGCTGGGTGATAGTTAAAGTCCTGAGTCTCTGCTAAGTCTCCTCTGATACTACACTTTGGGTAGGGATAGGTGTGCTCCATTGTTGCCATGTGAAGGTAGAGGTTCAGGCCCCCCACGTGGTCTCCATTGACGCATAGCCTTATCAGTGGCTGGCGGGGATGAAAGTATTGGCTCTCTACTTGGACTTCTCTGACACTGCCCTGACAGAGGTGTTGGGCTGCCTTTTTGCTATCTTATGAGGGTGGAACTATAGACTCCCCACTTGGCCTTTGCTGATGTGGGTGGGTTTAGTGCCACAGTTTTTTATTTTATTTTATTTTATTTTATTATTTTATTTTATCTTATCTTGTTTTGTTTTGTTATTTTATTTTCTATTTTATTTTATTTATTTTATTTTATTTTTTTTGCTTGGCTGGAATAGAACGTTCTTTTTATAAAAATTTTCTGTCTTACTCTGCTGCACCTTTCTTGGATTTTAGAAAAGAGAGCAAGCTTTTATTGGGACATTCTTTTCCCTGTACCTGTTAGCATTTCCAGCTTGCCAGCTTCTTTAGCTACAAGTCTGGAATTAATAAATCAAAAAGAAAACCCAGGAAACTCATCGTTGTTGGTCCTCAGGTCTGAGATTCTTAGCCAGCTTTCCACCCCCTACCTCCTCTTTTGTTTGCATAAGTTGTACTTACTTGGAGGAACAGGTAAAAGTATTCCTATCCCATCTTTCCAGAGGCAGAGGTTATCTCAATCATTTTTGAACTTTGTTTTCCGATTACAACGGGCCCCAAATGGTCCTTCTTCTCTGTGCAGGTACCTGGAACTGGAAAGCAGCGGCCATCGGAATGAAGTCAGGCTGCACTACCGCTCAGGCAGTCACCGCCCTCACACGGAAGTGTTTCCTTACATTTTGGCTGATGACAAGTGGCACAAGCTCTCCTTAGCCATCAGTGCCTCCCATTTGGTTTTACACATTGACTGCAATAAGTAAGTGAAACAGTCTCAGTCAAGGAAATGGAAGATTCTGAGAAGTGACTGTCTATGCATGTTCCTTCTCTGATTTTCTTTCTTTCTTTCTTTTTTTTTTTTTGCAGAATTTATGAAAGAGTGGTAGAAAAACCCTCCATGGACTTGCCTCTGGGCACAGCATTTTGGCTGGGACAGCGAAATAATGCACATGGGTATTTTAAGGTATCTTTTGATTAAAGTCTGAGCATAAAGTATAAATGTAAATGCTTTCTAAGGAGTTTAAAAAGTGTGTGTGTGTGTGTATATATATATATATATATATTTGGTATGAAATGAAATAATTTAATTTAAATAGTTTTTCCTTTTTTCTGTTTATGCCTATTTCTATTTGTTTTCTGTGAGTTTTTAACATGGGCATTTTATTTAGTCAGTAAAAACTATTTTCTTTTTTATCCCAATTGCATTTGATCTTTAGATCTTGCAGAGATCATCACAAGGCTGCAGTCAGGACAGTTAACATACCATTCTTGAAATTAGCCATTCACTGAAAAATCTAAATGTTAATGAACAAATAAGCTCTCTGCCACTGAAATATAACCTTTGATGATACTTTTACAAGGATTGTTAATAAAAGAGCATTGAAAGCTTTTTGATACTCATTATTCATGGTCTCCTTGTACTCTAGGAATTGAGACAGGAATACGTATAGATGAACAAGCCCATCAAAACTGGAAAGTAGTTATAGTTTATTTCTTTTTCTTTTGTGTCTCCTTAAGAGATAACACTCCACAGAATTTCATCATTGCAGAGGACATAAACGATATCCCATTTTACTTTCTGTATTTTAAGTTTGAAAAAATAAAGCCCAGAAAATTGCTTGACTGCACACTCAGAGTGTAATCACTCCCCCCGCCCCCAGTACTATGACAGTGCCTGTAATACGAAAGTGGCTCAATAAATGGTTGTTAAAGAATGATAGGTGATGTGTCCAATTCATGGATTTCAAAATAGAATATGTATGAAAAGTTTATAATCCCAGAAAGTGTTTTTAAAACTTATATATTGTCCGTTATGTACCAGCTGCTTTGACTATGTTATTTCATTTACTCCCAGCTCTGCTAGCCTTAATGCAGTGTTTGTTGCATATGCATAAACCTGCTAAGAGTGACTTGCCCAAAGCTAGGCAGCTACATAAGTGGCAAAGAATGGGGACTGATTCCATGCTTGCAAACCTAAAAAAAATAATTAATGCTCTTTCCCCATACAAAGGATGGCAGATGTGCTATGAGTGCCAATTCTTTTCTCTTGGGATGACAAAGCGAGTCATCACAGTCTTTCCCGAGGAGTCCAGACGTGCCCTCAGAATACTTGTCACACCACTGGGGGTCGTACTTTTTAATATAGTGTGTGAATGATGCCTACTTCAGTTGTGCATTTCACAAACTCTACAGCTGTACATGGTAGTCCTGTTTTCATGTTGCCACTTCCAAGTAATTGGAATTTGTATACAAGTTGCTTTCTCAGTCCAAACCCAAAGAAACAACAAATCCAGCAATTGCTGCTACTAAATACCGAAATAATTATTATTCACCTTGACACTCTTTTTGTCACTCTTTTTGTACCATACTATTAACCAGATTAAAAGTGAAGATAATATATAGGCCAGTATTTGACTGGTAAATCTGCGTAGGTGTATTCAGAATTGTCCTGACAGCATTGTGGTTCCATTACCCCATTATGTGATGCTCTGTTTGCATATCTCAAGTAGATAAAGCGAAATATCAATTAAAGAAAATACATAAAGTTGATGAAGGAGGAGAGGAGTAGTAGATGAAAGGGACAGCTGGAATGTGTTGGTGAGATTACTTCTGAGCTACCATTTGGACTTTGCTTTAAAGAGCCCAGCAAGTTGGAAGCTAATTAAACCTCAATGACAAAGGATGCATGTAAATTTTGCCTTTAAACATGTGATGTGGCCTTCTGGGTAAAGTGGATCATTTCCAGCTGGCATTTTAAAAAATTTAATGCTAAAACGTTCTGTACTTCTCAGAACTTGTCATTGTATGTTACTGCAACTGTTTAATAAATCCATTGTTCTTTTTGAATGGATAAATTAATTTTAAAAGATAATTGAAAAATAAGAAATGCTCATTGCTTTCATGTCTCAGTTTTCCTGTCCTTTTCTTTTTGATTATTGCAGTTAATTTAAAATTGGCATCAGTTTCAGTGTTGCTGAAGCCAGAACTGATTTTCAGGTTAATTTTCAAAGGTCATTTTCAAGCATTACTTCAGCGTCTAACTAAAAATAACATCTCAAAATAACATGACTATTGCCTCTTAATTATATCTTGACATTTAATCTTAAGGCTTTAAAATATTATCAATAAGAGAGTACATGCGTAATCATCTGTTTTGCTGATGTATTTCTTTCCTTTTGGTATGAATTGGAAGTAATGTATTCAAAAAGGCTCTTTTCTCAGTGATTTGGTAAGTCTATCCTGTAATGTTTTCCTTTATGAACTTGACTGTTGAACATAATTGGGGTAGATGAAAGTAATATGTCTCTTTTTTAATTTTTCACACACAGGGTATAATGCAAGATGTGCAATTACTTGTCATGCCCCAAGGATTTATTGCTCAGTGCCCAGATCTTAATCGCAGTAAGTCTATTAGTTCTTGCACTGTGTGATGAAAAGTGTTTTTCTTGCTTACTTTTGTCCATAATGTCAGTTTGAAATTGGAGTTCCCATATATTAGTTGTTAGCATAGACTTAACCATATTGAACCCTTTATAAATACAATTTGACCAATGTAGTGTTTGTAATTCCAGCCTGTCCAACTTGCAATGACTTTCATGGACTTGTGCAAAAAATCATGGAGCTGCAAGACATTTTAGCCAAAACATCAGCCAAGGTAAAAACCACTCAGAAATACAGTGGGGAAATTCCAAAGTCCTTGAGTTCTTATAGTTCCTTTTATAATCACAAGTGTTTACCTTTGAGACTGTTCCTATACTATACTGTTTGCTGAGAACTGTAAGCTTTAGCCATCGCTGGCTCGAAATCAAATATAGTCAGTAAATCTAAATATTCAGAACCTAGCTGTCTGTATAACAAATGATTTAACAAATCAGGATTAAGGCATATTACCTGGTTTTTACACTGTTTACTACAACAGAACTTATTGTTTAGTTTAATTCTTAGTGTTATTTCTTTTTATTTAGCTTTTCTTTACAAGGATGGAGGTGGGAAGGACATTGTAAGGAATATGGACCCCAGAATTGTGTCATGAAAGTGGTCCCATCAAGTATTTGCTACCACTGTGTCACAATTGTACTATTATTCACTAATACGAAATATGCATTTTCCTGACAATTTCACAAGACTTTTGTCACTTTACACAATGGTTACTGATAACCCAAAGGTTGTGTTGTGTATTGTGTACTGTAGGATTAATTTCTTACTTAAAATAAATTTAAAACTTAATCTTTTCACTTGAGTAAACATTTATGCAATTAAACATTTTTTAAAAATGGAAATTCATTGTGGGTGATGCTATTTTGGATTAGCCTTCAATCTATGTCTCATAATGTATGCTTTTTTTCAAAAGCCGGGAGCAAAATGAAGAGGGGAAAATACCTTTTCTTTTCAGCTAAAGGCTAAAGCATATTTATAAACACCAGTTGATGGGCATAGCCATCATTACAGCTGTACACTTAAGAAAAGTGAGATGCCTATGGGAGTACTTTGTATGCATTTCTGCGTTGCGTTGCTGGAATGGTGAACAATGTAGATCCCTTTCTTTGTGCCACAGCTGTCTCGAGCTGAACAGCGAATGAATAGATTGGATCAGTGCTATTGTGAAAGGACTTGCACCATGAAGGGAACCACCTACCGAGAATTTGAGTCCTGGACAGACGGCTGTAAGAACTGCACATGTCTGGTATGACTTCTGTTTGCTTTCAGACTGAGGGGACTCAGAGGCCTCCACTCTTAAATTGTATTAAAGCAATATAATCATGAAAAATCTCAAGACCCATTTCCTCAAGACTAGAGTGCCAGCCAACCTGGTCAAATCTAAAGAACTGGGTATTGCGCTGTTGAAAACACTTTCTAGACTATAAAGATGGCTATGGTTTAGGAATGCCGTGAAGTTTTATGTTTACTGGTACACGCGAGAAGCCAACAATTTAATTTACGATAGTTAGGAGTGACTCCCAAAAGGATTCAGTCCTGTTATCCTTAGTATTTCCAGTGATTTCCCCCTCATGTTTTTATTAATGTATTTTTATCAAGCTAAATTTTATGCATTGATAAATATGGTGACCAGATTGGGCCATATAAGCAAATAATGGAATTTAAATAACAAAGATTTCTCTAATTGCTTACTAATGTAAGTGAAATGTGTTTGTGCATTATTATTTTGGAATATGTGTTCTTTTTCAAAGTAGAGTTCAAAACTAGCTTGGTTTTGAACTTTTAAATTCTATATAAAGCTAGTCAACTGGAAAGAAGAGTACTATGTGAATTAGTACTCTTTTGTAAAAAGTTTTTGAAAAAGTTTCCCTCTGTTCTACAAGTTTATTCAAAAGCAGAATATTATGCACATGAAAGCATCAAAAATAGTTTGGAAATACCCGTGTGTGTGTGTGTATTATATTTTTCGAATTTATGAACATATTGTAATTCTCCCAAAATTGTGGAACTTTACAAATACACTAAAGCCTCCCCAAACTTGGTAAATGGGAGCCAAAAATTGAATTGAGTGAAATACGGAGATGTGGCATAGTGAGGTCAATAGAACTAGTAGGAAAGCTTGAGCAGCCTGGAGTTCTGGGTAAACTTCAGGAATCAAATTCCTTGTGATCCTGTCTGCAGTTTGGTGCTTTCTCTTGGTGTTCGCCTGCCTTAACTTAATATCCAGGGGGGAAACTCTGGGTCATTTGTTGGTATGAGCCTTTCTAGGAATCTCCTGGGTCATTGATGCTTGTTTTGTGAGCTAATCTGGGTTGACCTCAGTGTGCTATTTCCCTTTCAAGTTGTGCCCATCACTGCCCTTCTGTCTTATCTACCTCTCTACTGAAGATGAGAACTCTAGCTCAGTTTAGAGCAGTGACTAGGCAAAAGGTGGGAGCCTATCACCAACTGTGTTAAAACCCAATTTATATTACCGTGGGTGTCTGTATCATGGGATTTTACTGTATATAACCAAAGAGAATCATTTGTGACATTTTAAGTGGGATGAATACATTAAGAAATAGATTAAAAAATACTTGAAGTCTACCAAACTGCAACTTGGAAATTCTTTAAATATTGTTTTCCCCTCAGAATGGAACCATCCAGTGTGAAACTCTGACCTGCCCGATTCTGGACTGCCCGCTTAAGTCTGCTCTTGCATACGTGGATGGCAAGTGCTGTAAGGAATGCAAATGTAAGCATTTTATTTTTTCAGAGTAAAGCTTTGAAATCACCCATTGTCATCTAACTCTGGGCAAGCTAAAGAGCTTTCAGAAATGATGGAAACAGGAAGAATGCCTTCTCTATTTTGGCTGGTCAGTTCTTTTCTTTTGGTTGAATGAGTATTCCAGCCGGCAATTTTTTTCTTGAAAATCTCTATTTTCTATAATGACACTAGTAGGAAAGATGTGAAGAAACTTACTCGAAGGCATTTCACTTATTACACTATTTGATATGAATAACTCCCAAATAAGCAAAAGAATGGACTATACTCAGCCACAGTGACCCAGGAGATCCTTGATACAAGTGACCTTCAACAGCAGATGCTGTTCCATTTGCCCAAACCACAGAACTCCATGTTATTATATGATTGTCCATTGTAGAAAAGGGCCATGGCCTTAATTAGGAAAAACAAGGCTCCTACCATTGAGAGAGAAAGCTTTCCGGCCTTTTAGCAGGCATTGTATACAGTTACTTCTTTGACTCATTTGTAGCTACTCTCAAATGGGTTCTAAATCATTCATTCAATTACAGGAAAGCATTTCATCTATGTTACTTATGCTTTAAAAGAACGCACTTAAATTCTTATTAAAGGAGAATTTAAAATATATAGCTATTTTGTACTAAGAAATTGCAACATGTAGGAAAGCCGAGTTGTTTGAAGAATATATAAGGGTTGTTGTATGTGAAAATATATTTATACATGTATATATACACCCACACACAGAAAACCAATGGCTGCTTTTATTAGTTTTTTCATATTTATCCTGCTTTTATATCATTGCCTATACAGTATACAGTGTGCTACTGCTGGTGAGAGTGACAAGTTATCAGAAAAAAATCGGGAAATCACTTTGTAGTCCATTGAATTAATTCCCTCAGGAGCTCATTTATATTTGATTTTATTAGGCTTTATATTGAAGACAGTCCATTTTATAAGTGTATTAGCCTAGTCAAGTAGATGGTAGGATCAAGAAAAACGGAATGCAATTGTTCTTATATATGTTACCAGCTAATTTCCTTGGTGAAAAGTAATCTGAGGTTTTCCTTAGACTTCTCTTAATAACTAGAAGGTTGTGGTGGTGTTCTGTAGTTTTCTTTGTCGTTGGCTGGATGTAGGAGGAAGAAGGGCACTATATAGAGCTTCATGTTTGACAATAGCAGGGATCATACTTTTTGCTTTGACTTCTTTTATCCTTCATTCCACCCATACTTCTACATTGTTTCTTGTAAATCTGAGAGATTTGCATTAAGTAATGTCAGTTTTATTAGAGACAGGGTGATTGAAATAATGGACTGTTGTGATAGCGCATTAGTCAGAGATGGTGAATTTCAATTATGATCTTACCATTTGCTTCTGTTACCAATAGTAAGCTGCCTACTAAATCAGACTAATGCTTGAAATCTTCCCCAAAAGTATGCAGTGAGAATTAATGAATTGGTAAAATATTCTGAGATTCATTAATACAAAATGTTTCTGGCAGACTTTTTATGGTAATAGTTGAAAATTGACTGTTTTTGCCTCATATATAAAATAGTGAGAACTGGAAGTAAGTAATCGGTGAGGGACCCACAGCGTCATTGAAAAAAATGCCAAAACAATTTATTTGAGTCTCTCTTTTTATGTGGATAAAAATAATAAAGATAAAGTGACTTTGTCTTTCTGGTCATATCCAGCAATATGTCAGATAGTGCCATAGAATACAGAGTGTTTGTGACTATATTTGTGTGTATTTAGATTATTTGAACCTCTAGGTCTGATAAATTCAACATTTTACAAGAGCTAGCAAGATATTTTCAGTAAACACCCATAGAATTTTTTCCCTAAGGGAAAGAAGCATTTAGTTAATATGGTAACTATTCTTAGAGATATTTGGGAATGAGTCTCCACAAAGCACAATGTTGAAACAAGTTACTAAAAACATTTCAGGAAATGTGCTGCTTAAAAGTTTTGTGAAAATTTATTTTATAAAAGGCAAATAACATTTGAAATGAGTTTACTAATCATCCATTAATGGACAGATTTTCACAGGTACTTTAACGTGGGAAAAATCAATAGTCACACGTATCCATGAAATCTCTCTTACGTGTGTGGATATATCTTTCTGTACGAGGGAAAACAGTCTCATTTTCTTTTGTTAGTTTCCCAGTATTATCATTGTTCATTCTAGTTTTTTCAAACATAAGCATAAGCCTTCTTCCCAGGCCCTGCACTCATTCTAACTGTCCTTTTTTTTTTTAAAGATTTATTTATTTACTTGATCCATTTTAACCCCCCCTCCCCCATTTGCTGTTTTGTGTCCATTCGCTGGGCAATTCTCCGTGTCTGTTTCATCTCTTCCCATCCTCCTCCTCCAGTCTTCACCAGGATTCCATCCTGAAGACCTCCGATGTAGGAGAGAGGCGCCCTAGCCATCTGCGCCACCTTGGCTCCTGGTTCTCGGAGCTTTCGGAGCATCTCGTCTTGTCTCTCTCCTTTTACGTCACCATCCTGCCGCATGGCTCCCGGGGCCTGGCGGCTCACCGGCACACAAAGCCTGGCAGCCCATGTGCCCTCTCTCTACATATATTTTTTATTTTACCGGGAGGTCCCGGGGATCGAACCCAGGTCCCTCCATATGGCAGACGGACGCCCAACCATTTGAGCCACATCCACCCCCCTAACTGTCCTTTAAACTCTTCTGCTCAGTTGCCTTTTAAATGACATAAAATGAACAAAATGAATAAAATGCATTATTTAGCGAGCACTATTTAAAGATATTGATTATTTATTGTTTCTAAAGCCCAGGAAAGGTAAAACACATAAAGTACTCTACCAAGATTGAAATGAGCAAAGCAAGTGCATGTGGCCAGTCGGTTTTTGGTCTTTATTTAGTGCTTTCAGGCTTGCTCTGTCTCAGTTGTTTACGTAATTCTAAGCAGCCCTATTTTGCATCTTGCTTTATATTTTCCCTCGGTAACTTTGGCTCCAGGCTTTTATCCTAATGGAAATACTGATGAATAGCAAGAAGGTGGTTGTTCTTGGAAAGAAGTCAGAGAGAATCCAGCCTGTCAGTTTTCTTTATTTGAATCTACATAAGCAAAGTGTTGGGAGGAGGGGCTTAACCTTTCCTGCCCCTGTGGTTGAGCTGCTGTGGTGGGGTGAATCAGAGTCAGGATAAAATCCAAAGTCCACACCAAATTATTAAGGTAATTAGGATCACAGCTATAATGAAGTCATATCACTTCTGTAGGTTATAAGGCCAATACTTTGTTTCTCATTTAATTTCTATAAGCCTCTATGGCAGGCATTGTCTCCATCTTCCTAATAAGAGGGATTATTTGACTTGCTCAGGAATACACAGTTCCAGAGAAGTTCCATCTGAAAGGGTTGTGCTTTGCTAGCTTGCTTCCTTCTGTCAAACTATCCATTATAATTACATCTATTAATGTATCACAAGCTAGTCTACTATTGAAGTGCAGTTAGGCAGTTTCCAGTTTGGGGCTATATGAATAGTCCTAAAAATCTCTTCACGTCTTTTGGCATAAATAGGCATGCGTGTCTGATGAGTATATATTTAGTAGTGGAATTGTTTGGTCACAGGGTAAAACTGTTTTACTGTATGAAAAAATTGCTTTACTTTTAGGCAAAACTGTGTTGCCAGACAGTTTTATAAAGTGGTTATACCAGTTTATTCTCCCACCAAGTGGGTGAGAGATCTAGTTGCTACATACCCTCCCCTACATTTGACATTTTTGGTCCTTTTAATTTTAGCCATTCTACTACATCATAATGGTAAATGAGAATGTATTGTAGCTTTAATTTGCATTTCCCTGATGACGAATGAAGATGAGTACCTTTCCATATGCTTATGGGCCACTTTCATTAATTTGAAATAATAGGAAGTAAGAGTAAATGTTTTGATATGCACACTTATCCAAAGAGAGTTTTGTTTGTGCTTTTGGCAGGAGTTGGTAGTTTGGTACGTTTGATTTTTTTATTTTACTTTACACATTGGTGTGCAAATCCGGATGATTTTTGCTCTGTTGCTTTAAATGCATAGCAAGGAGGGGTGGAGATTAAATGATTGGCGCTCAAGTGATTGGTGGATTTTTAAAAAGTGGATGACAATCTAATAAAACTGATTCAGACTATTTTAAACAAATGATTATAGGGGGAGGAATAAAAGCCCCAAGAATCTCTTTATTATTTTTTTTAAAGGAAACACGTTTATATAAATTATGTAGGCTTTGTTAAAAAAGAAAATAAATTTGGAGCTAAGAAACCAATAAACTCGTTTGCTTCTATGGAAATGCTGAAAGCATGGGAAATACTCAGGTTGAGCTTGGGGGTTCTCATGCGTGAGCACAGTTGTAAATTAGTTGGCATCATAGAGACACAAGGGACTGCATGACTGCGATACTGACGCTGAATGAGGAGATCTATGCAATAATGAAAAAGGTAGAAATAGCAATCGAAAGAAAGGCATGCTGTTTTACATATTAGATACAGTACTTTTAGAAAGCTTCCTGAAAGCAGGTGGTTATTAAAGGAGATTCTGTCACAGCAAACAATTAAATGATCGGAAACCTAATGGTGTTGCTGTAACTCATGGATATGGGTTGGGGTCTGGACTCAGTCTTTCCTCACTAAAATTATCCTAATTTAGTATTTCAAATAATGCCAGATAAATCATAGGCTTAGAGCACTTTTCTAATGCTATTGGTCTGTGTGATAAAAAATGGGCAATACTCAATTGTGCATTACTTAGCTAAGATAATTGGGTTTATGAGAAGGAATACTTTCACTAAAGAGAAATAGCAATGTTTTATTAAAGAGAAGTTTCATCAACATAATCCTGTAGGCTGCTTAAATACTATCATTAATTTTAAGCTGGTATTTTATTTTTTCATGAACTCCTCAAAAGGCATTTGGCATACTGCTACCTTTTAAATATTAATATTGGTAAACATCAAATCAGAGGAGAAATAATGAACTGGCAATATATTAATACATGGATAATTAACAATATAGCCTTCAGATTAATTACTCTATAAAACACCACATGACATTTTAATGATCTTTAGAAAAATTTAAATCTACTGTTAATCAACTTAAAGCAGAGCTGGAATGCCAGGAAAATGCCGAATCATAGGGTGATGACAATGTCACAGTGACTTAGCCCTGTGTCTTGTATGTCACAAACCTGAGTAATATAAATTGTTTAACTCTCATTATCATTATTTCCTTCTAATCTTAGTGCAGTATTTTTAATGTTTTAACTAAAAATAATGTGTGCATATAGTAGTCAAACCATATGATATATATATCTTCTTTTCTCTTCTCCAAACTCCTAGTGCCTTGTGTATCTTTTCAGATGGTTTTTAACATATCCATTCACATTTGTGTGTTTAGGCTTTTTACCTATGGTAATTTCTATCATGCATTTTCCTGGACCTTTCTTTTTTGTTAATAATATATCTTGGAGACCTTTCCATGCCACCTAACTTTAAAAAACGGTTGCATATTATTCCACTGAATAGTTTATTATAATTGTATTTCTTTCCTCTCAGAGGATATTAGTTGTTTCCAATTTGTTTTATTGTGTGAAATAAAATACTGTATGAAAAACAGTATTGCAGAGTGTTACTTGTGCATAATCTTGATGTACTTTTATATGGCTTTACATATAATATAAATTGTTAATGGTGAAATTTTTGGGTCAGAGACTATGGCACTTTAAATATTGCCATCTCTTGCCAAATGACTACAAAAAGATGGTCCTGGGTGATTTTCCACTTTAGCGAGGGAACACGAGGTGGCAGTGCTAAGGGAAACCTGAAAAACAGCACTTTCCTCTTGTTTTTCCCTGGTCTTTAGAAAGGGCATTAGGGGAGCTGTATTATTCCTTTACCAAGCAACCTTGACAGGGTAATAAGGTAACATTTCATGGGAACTCCTCCAATGGTAGATTGTGTGTAGAAGCCCAAACATCCTTGTTTTACCACAAACAATGTTATATTGTCTTGTGAGCTCCCGTGAAATTATTGTTAAAATTAATTGCTGGTCTGCATCTTCAGTAAATTCCATAGATGGCATAAGAATACATTGCATTTTTTTTTTTCTGAAATGAAAACGGCTTTCCAGAAGACATAACACGGGGTACTGCTCTCTGATTCTGAGGCATTGTGCTGTGCCTATTTAATCATGTTTTATTTTAAAATAATAGAGGGTGCTCGGCTTCTGGTTCTTCACTCTGAATTGTAATTTCTCTTCATTATTAAAATCCTTGAAGAAATGTATTTGTGGATATTTTTGTTTTGCATGCCCCATTACATTTTCTCAAAAGAATTTCTTTGCCCATATAATGACATTCCTTAAATGCCTAAAACTCTTTAGAAGAAAGCATTATGCAAATCTGTCTGTAATAATAATGAAAGCAAACTGTCTAGCACAGTTAAGGGGAACTGAAAATGAAACTCTTTAGGTGAGCAATAGGCTATTCCTCCTCCTTAGTATATTCTGTAAGACTTTGAGACAAGTGAGAGGATTTCAGATTTTTACCAAAGCAGAAGAATGATAATCTAAGTATCATTCATAGGAGACCCAATTTAAGATGGAAGAAAAGCACTTACCTGTGGCAGAAAATGCAGCTTCTTCTTTGCAGTGTTGCTAGGTAATTGTTTTAAAAATGAGCTTATTTTCTTCTCAATAGAGATCATACCAAATAGCATGTTGAAATCAGAAAAGGGAACAATAAGAGGTATGCAATTTAAAGCATCTTTTGATTTTGGCGGCTATGCAGAAGGTAGTAACTCAAGAAGACCAACTGAATAATAAAGGTGAATGGACATGTGGTGCCTTTTGGAGATTTCAAGCCACAGCACCCATCATTCCCAACAAAAAGTACAAAGCAGCAACTCTTCTGCACTGGATTCACCACTAGATGCCTTGAATATTATATGTGTCAAACATTTACAGATTGTATAAAATTTTTGTAGATTAAAAATTAAATGAATAAATCACAGTGATCTAGGAGTTCAGTGTGAGGAGGGGACAGAAAGTAATTATCTTTTAAAGATAATTAGAGATGGTTGCAATAGAGTCCAATTCAGTTGCGTTTCTTTTATGCAAAAGCCTGCCCCAAATTCAAAATTATTTAACTATAAAGACTCATATGAACATGAAATTATTTTAAAAAAAACTTTTCCTGGAATGGGTGGTGATAAGAATGGAGCTGCATCCAATTCAGGAACATTAGGCTGATAAAATTTCTATTTGTAGGAATGGCTTCTGTAACCTCAAGGCTTACTACTAGAATATTCCACCCACGTTATATATGAGAACCTCTGCTTTTTGCTTGTAAATGGCAGCAGCTCCTATCCACACCCTCTCTTCATCCCAGTTGCTGGAGTGCTGCCTATATTGGGAAACTGGCTACATGATCTGGAGTTTGGGCCCAAGAAATAGGGTCACACTTGCTGTTTAGATTAGAGGCTCAGATCCTGGGGTTAGTGTGTGTGTGTG